>OY776305.1:4798284-4939853 GCA_963675345.1 Trididemnum clinides | reverse complement strand
ATTGTTTTGAAAAAAGACACAAAATTTTTGGCTGAAAGCCTGTTTGCTATAAGAAAGAACTTGGAAATGGAAAGAATTAATCACAGCTCATAAACGGGAACATCAAAACAATGGCACTGAAGAATGGAAGAGCCTCTTGCATAAAACTTTCTATGGAGTTGGCCAATCAGGATATTATTGTGGACCGAAAAACCAAGGATCACCGTCTTCTGGAATAAGTGCTGAAAGCATACAGACCTAGGAAGAAGCCTCGGTTGAGTCAGAAAATAAAGCAAGCAAGGTATGAGTGGGGTCTACAGCATGAAAACTGGACGTCAGAGGATTGGTCAAAAGTATAACACCTCACAAAAATAATAATTGATTATAGAACAATTTTTTAATGTTTATAAAGCTATTCTAAAAGACCATACATCAAATATAGAGTTACGGTAGTCAAAACCACTTCTGGCCAATTTTATTAGCCAAAAATTGGCCAACAGCAACTATGATTTTTTTGCTACCACTTTATTAAACTTGCCTGGCTTCAACCCTAGTAGTTTAAGCATGCATTTATTAATGTTTCAGATTATTTTTTTGGATAAATCCACCATTGCACTACATGATGACAGAGTACAGACTGTTTGCCGAAGGTCTGGTAAGGAGTTTTTGCCACAATGTCTGAAGAAAACAGTATAATTTCCTGCCAAGATTATGGTTTGAGGGGCAATATCACTTTTCCCGTCGTTGAGCTGTGAATATTTCTTCTCATTTCCAGTTTCTTTCTTATAGCACTAACAGTTTGAGTTGATATGTTTAATTTCTTGGCTATTTCTTTCTGCTTGAGGCACTATGCTTGAGTAAAACACCAATTTGCCGTTTCTTTCTAGAACTGAAATTTTTTCATTTCACCATTTCTCTAACTTAGTTAAAAACCTGCTAATTTTTGTCTCTGACTAGTGCTATCCTTGTAAATTTCCGGCAAACTTACAAATGACCTTAAACTTCTTGTTAAAACCAAAGATTTGCAAATTGTTGAAGGCTAAATCGGTTCAGTAGAGCAGTAGACAGTTCTAGCTATACCCATGTTCAACTAAACTGATTTTGTTCTTGTATTCTCTTTGGTAACTATGACGCCCTAATGCGCAGGATCGCGCGACACTACATCTCGGTTGTGTGGCATTGTAACAGCTTTGCTTTGAATCACCATTCGTTCTGACACTTACAGGAAACATTTAAAAAACTCCAAAATTGTTTGTAAATTATCAAAAATATAAAATTCCATAATAATTTTTTCGGTACTGTAAAATACAAGTCTTATGTTTTGACAAATTAAAACCAAAGACGGAAGAACCTTTTCCTCGAGCACTCATTGGTCCCCAGATCTCGGTGGACAAGTTGTAGTGTAGATTAACCGCTCTGAGACTCTAAGAACAACTTTGGATCTTTTGTGTGGGACAATACTGATGGATACATACTGCCGTTTCTGTTGATGTTATCATAGTTTTATCAATGAGCTTTGAGTTAGTGCACCAATTTTGAGAAGTTGTTCACCAGTTTACTTTTGAAGTTTATAGTATTTAAACTATTAAAAATACGTTTGGTAGTAGTTAGCTACCTGTAACAGTAATAGCTAAATGAGGGCTCTCACTAATTTAATGAATTCGGATTTGCAATAGCAGACAATTTCCGTTTGTCGAGTGTATAGATCAGTGTTTCCCATTCTTTGTAATGCCATGAGTACTTTTCTCAGACTGCTCTAATTCTGTGGGCCCCAACTCAATATTCCTCAAATTGAAAGTTTTTCAAGATATCAACGTTTGTTGTTGTTGCATCTTTTTCAACTGAACAAACTCTTTTTAAAAGTCAACATTATAAAGTCTCCTTTTGCTAGAGGATGTCTATGGTGAGCACCTTCATGGAAACTTTTGTGGACCTCCAAAACGTCTTTTGTTGGCCCATAGAGGTCAACAATCTCCCGGTTGAAAACCTCTGATATAGATCTTGCAAATAGATATAGATCTGATATAGATTTTTTCCGACACTTTGAACTTGTTCTGACGCTTTTTAACGAGTTTCCGACCATTTGCAAATTGAGTAGAACGGAGCCAGTCAGGGCGGAAGTCCCGGCTACACAAAAATTTGCATTTTTACAAAATTTACGTTTGTGATGCGTTACTTGTACAGTAATTATATCACCACCAAATTTTATCAGCAAATGCTCAACGCAAGAAGCACAATATTTGAAACTATGTGGTAATGCAATGTGTATCCCTTTGACGGATACTGGGTTATATATGACCCAAAAATGTTAATTGTTATGGCATTATGATGTAATAACCATTTTTGTGAAATCCATTATTTTCCCGTTGTTACCAACAATTACGAAATTGTTTCAAATTTTATCAGTTAGAATCTTATGATCCTTACAGGGGTATTAGCTTGTCTAGTACACCACAGCGTTGATTGTTTGATAGAATATTTTGTCAAATGTCATAATAGCTCGTTTTGATGCGAGCGATTTTACAGTTCTGCTGTTGATTGGTAGTAATAATAATGACAACGATATAAAAATCAAATTGTAGTTTGCTGGATTTCGATGGAATTCTTAGTAGTAAAGACGTATACAATTTTGGAGAAAATTATTCAATCGGGATATACCATCTCACAACCATGGGGCTACCATACAATTTGGAGGACACGACTTCATTCGAAGAAAAAAATTAAATGTCCTCCATGAACACAAACAAATATCTAAATGTCCTCATTTTTTCTATTTATTAAGTTGCAACAGAAACAATCACTTAGTAGTTGCATAAATAGCAGCGATGCAAAAGGTACGAAACGGCGTGAAAAAGTTAACCTCGAGCATGGGTCAATGCTCAGGTCAATAACCTCTTGGGATGGCGACAGCCATTTTTACAAATCTCGAAAAGCGAGGAGGACCGCAACACCACGGTAAAATCAATGTCGTTGATTCAGAAAATGAAAATATTCAACGCTGGAAAGTTGGAACTATTTGAAAGAGTAGGAGATGCAAACTGAGAAGTGGGAAATTCAAAACAATTCAAAAAATTCAAACTTAACCTCTTAACGCCGTACGTGACGAATATATCACAGAAAAGTCTCATTAAATTTTAATTATTGTTCGTCGATATACTCGCTGAACGGCGAGTGTGTCAAATTCGTCCATTCTTAGTGGATCAAATCTAGCCCAATTTTGCCACCTAACAGTTGAATTGTAGCAGTTGGCCATTTTGAAAAAGTTGTTTCATTCTATAGTAATGCAAGAGGCTAGACTTAGTGCACCTGCGACAACCGCCACTCATTCGCGAGTGATACGGCGTCGCAGAGTACTGACAGACCATCCACCACAGTGGACCTAGTATAGGTCCCACAAGTGTGGCGATCTAAACTATGATTTATTAACAGCCTCTAGCTACTTGTCGGTCACCAAATGCACGGAAGAGACCTGATAGGCCGAAATAGTGTCACTGTCAGCAGTTTGCTAAATTGTTTTGTTCTGTTTAGCACAAGTGAGACAGCAAGCAGTGTCAGTATAAAAGTCTTGTCGGAAAAAACGTCCGACGTTTTCAAAAAAGTCATATGATATCTGCTTTTATTATCTTACACCTACCATTTCTTATTTTAGGTTAGTTAATAGCTTTATTATTTATCAACAGGGCAGGCAATCACGTAATAACAAAAACATTGTTACATCACACATACATAATAACAAAAACATTGTTACATATGTTTCTCTCAACACTTTTCACTTGGCCACTCCTGTATCTGTGATGTAACAATGTTTTTGTTATTACGTAATTGCCTGCCATGTTGATAAATAATTTTTAGTGTTTAGTAATACAGGTAGTCTTTATATTTTTATATCGTACAGTTTGTATGTCACATTATTAACATATACCGTGTTGTGAGGAAGCTCCCCGGTAACTAAGGGAAGCGAAACGTTAAATTTGAATAATAAATTTGTCGAAAGAACGAAGTGATCTGATTGAAATATAGAAATATGCATGTTGGCATTGATGGGTTTAGGGTTTGGCAGTTGATGGCTTTAGCATTTAGCAGAGGTTAGCAGTTGATGGCTTTAGCATTTAGCAGAGGTTAGCAGTTGATGGATTTAGAAGGCAAGCGAGGCAGCTACCCCGAGTCTCCTTATGAATAATAGGGGGCCTCCATTTCTAGACAAGTTCTACAAACTACGTTTAGACCTTTCAAAAAAGGGGTGATCTTCAAAAAAAAGTGCACTGCCAGCTTCAGAAGATATGAATGTCCATTTGTCTATTTCTCTCAATTCTTTAAAGAAAATCTTCTGAATTTGATAGCGGAGCAAAGCAACTTCTATGCAGTGCATAATATTCCTAATCTGCTCCCCAGCTTAACTCAACATGAATGTCAACGTTTTCTGGGATGCTGCATGCTCATATCGATATTCAAGCTTCCAAGATCTCGCATATATTGGGCATCAAGTACTAGAACTGGTGATATTACAAACATCACAACTCGTGATAGTTGGGAGGCAATTAAAATATACCTACATTTTAACAGCAATGAGAGCATGCTCAGCATGAATGATAATATTGACTTTAACAGACTTTTTAAAATTCAACTCCTACTTGATATTTCGCTTCCAAAATACTAGTAACTGCCACAGCAACAAGTATTATGCATTTACAACTGAATAGTGCCAAAATGATTGATCTGATAAAGCATCTAAGTATTTTTTTGTGTCATGAGCTCTATTCTTTGTGTGATTTGTGGGCACTGTTTAGTCATCGTGTATTTATACGTAGATCTAATGATAATATGCATTTCGTGTGCTTTTTATTTTCTTGATGACTAGCTTTTGCAGCAGCTAAATATTATAAAATCAAGAGATACACGATATCGCATAAATTTCTTTATCCTCTTCAAACAAAGAGCTCGATGATAATGTCAGAATAAAGTACATCAGTGGTCTTCAATCTTTTTAGCGTCATGCAACCCTTTGCCAAACTTTTACAAATGTCATTGAACCCGATTTTCGGAAAAATTCACGAGAATTGCGTTAGCTCTCATTTCCCTGCACAAAAACCTTAGTACAGGGATTTTCAAGTTGGGGCACGGAAGAGAGAATTATGGGTTAATCAAGCAAGTTTCTCGCATTTGTGTAGCAAAGATTGTTGACAACAAGCTATGTAAATTTTGTTGACTCCGCCCAATCAATACTTAAATACTTTTTTGGAGATCAATCAATAACTTTTATATATTTCGAAATATTTTTGGAGATATATGAAAGCGATTACTTTGCTGAGTTTGTCTCAGAACACCATTTATTTTCTAATCTTTCAATGCTTCGATCATTTTCTAACTTCAAGATCTTCATTTTTGGTAAACAACTATATGAAATCGAATTCTGCTTGGCTACCATCTATTCTTCTTTGAGAATACGCTTCACATCTAAATGTAGCAACAGGATTTCTACCAAGAAAAAGTGTGAAAATCTTTGCCTTTGTTCGATACTAATTTTATATCATAACACGATCGCCATAACTTGTTGTGCAAGTAAACAACTAGTCGTATCCTATTCCTCGATCATTCAACCTCTGCTATTTTCAACCTTTCAAGAAAATGTGTTTGTTATGTGTTTGTAACGCAATGATGATTAAAATGAAATTATTGCACTTGTTTTCAAACAAAGTAATGATCACATTATGCGTTTACTCTATAATCTTTACGTTTTGTCTAAATATTATCAAAAAATATAAAAAACCTAATATTTTAACAAATAAAATTAAAGATGGTGGAGCCTTTTCAAATGCTTACTGCTTACCGAATCTCGGTGGAAGAGTTCTGGTGTAGATTATCCGCTCTGAGACTCTAAGAACAACTTTGGGTCTTTCGTGTGGGACAGTACTGGTGGATACATACTGCTGATTTGTTGATGTTATCATAGTTTTGTCGATGAGCTTTGCGCTAGTGCACCAATTTAAGGAATTTGCTCACCAGTTTACTTTTGAAATTTATAATACTTAATCTGTTAAAAACACGTCTTGTGGTTGTTAGCTACCTGCAACAGTAATATTTGCAATAGCAGACAATTTCCGTTTGTCGAGTGTATAGATCAGTGTTTCCCAATCTTTTTAATGTCATAAGCACTTTTCGCAGACTGCACTAATGCTGTGGACCCCATTTCAATATTCCTCCAATTAAAAATGTCGTTTGGATATCAACGTTTTGAAAGCAATTGTTTTACTATTTTGAAATGCTTCTACCGATTTTGATGCACATTCTGAGTTGAAATTGTTGTTATTGCATCGTTTTCAACTGAACAAACTCTTTCTAAAAGTCAACATCATAAAGTCACCTTTTGCTAGCAGATTTTTTGGTGAGCACCTTCATGGAAACTTTTGTGGACCCCAAAAACACCTTTTGTTGGCCCCTAGGGGTCAACAATCTCCCGGTTGAAAACCCCTGATATAGATCTTGTAAACTGATACAAACGATATTGAGGCAAGTATTCTGGGGAATTTACGTTTGACACACCTTTGAAACCGGGAAGCATCATCAAAATTTGGTAGATAAGAATATCCGACACTTTTCTATCTGTTCAGACGCTTATCGATGAAATTCCGACACATTTTGACGTTTTTTAGGCGTGAATTAATGGACTTCCGACGTTTTTCACGCTATTCAGCCACTGTTTGATGAATTTCCGAGACATTTCGACGTTTCTCACACATTTATTTAATGATTTTCCGTCAAGTTTTAGTCTGCTTAGAGGCTTTTTAATGAACTTCCATCGCGTTTTTATGTTGTGTAGAAGTTTAACACTAAAATGACCGTGAAAAAAGTCTACCGGGAACGACCAGATGTGTCGATTTCGACACCTCTTAAAATGATACATTTCTTCATCTTTTTTTTAATTGTTTGCTTCATCAACTTTGTGACAATGTTTATTTTGTGTTGTTGTTTACTTTTCGCAAAAGTATTACGCACACTACACAAGACCGGATGATCTGCACAATATACAAATAGGTCATCACAGTTCAAAATTCAAGCAAGCAATAGTCGGTAGTCACGTGACTGGAGAGCAATACTTGCAATATGGCAACTAGACTGATGCAAAATATTTGTACACCATTGACTTTTTAAAAACAAAATAAGTTTTTCTGCATTGCGAATTTCGAATATACAAGTAAAATCCACGAAAGCTACACTTGGGAGTGCTTTGGGATGCAGAATATCAGTTCTGTGGCAAAAGGCATTTCTTACATTCGGTAAGTTTCCAGTCGCCATTACCACATTTTCGACAAGTGGGCTTTCTGCAGTGCTGGCAAATAGAAACCCTGCTGTTGTTGCATTTCTTACCAGCGCATTTTCGACGTTTTACAGAAGGTCGTTGCACACTCGCTTGTTCTGCGGTATTTTCTTGAGTTACTTTTTGCGCAACATAGGCCCCTCTCAAGCCTTCAATCAGCTGCAGAATAAACTTGCGTCGGGAAACTTTTCGACCCGAAGCTTTCTTGTAAACAATCCAAGCGTTCAGTGCTGCAATGTCAAGTATGTTGGTTCAAACCGCTTGGGGCCATCTTCTACTGGATGTGTGCGCAGTGTATTTGCGTGCCATTTGGTCAAATACATCGATCCTAACTTTGTTTTTGTTCTAAAAATGTATAACTAGTGGCTTCTTTTTCTCTGTTCCATCTGTGCTTGGGGCATCATGCATAGTTGAAATAAGATTTATGTTTTTCTTCAGCTTGCATTGCTAGTTTACCAACAAGCAGTTTTTATTAGCATTGTAAAAAAAACTTACTACAAAATCTTTCCTTGCTGCTGCCAGTAATTTCCTTTGGCAGCCCTTTACTGTTACCACGGACTGTTTTTACTACAGTAATTTCTTTGCTTTGCAACAAGGCAGCAACTTGTACACTGGTAAAAAAGTTGTCAGTGGTAATATTGTACCCACAATTCCTTTGCAGACAGTCAGTAAGCCTCATCATCACATCTTCGCCTACGGTTTTCCCATTTCGCTATTTTTTTCTAAAGCTCCCAAATACGGAAGGAGATTGCAAACGTACTTCGACTTTACTTCAGCTAGCACCCAGAATTTCATGCCAAATTTGTCTGGCTTGTTTGGCATAAATACAATAAAGGAGCACCTATTTGTCATTGGAAACAGCTGCTCGGCGATTGTAAGGCTCCATTCTGGTACATAATTGTATTGACAGTTTGACACAAAATCTTCCAGTGTTTCTCGTATGTAGACAAATTTATCGGTTGTTAGTCTTTGGCTTCGTTGGCCTTTATGATCAAACTTTAGAAACCTGTTTACTTCCATAAAACAAGCTCTGGAAATGGTTTCGGAAAAATTCTTGGACCATAGGTTTTGTTCCAGAGAAATGTGGAGGGCGGTGTAAATATTGTTACAATATTCGGCAACATTTAATGCTTTAAATCTAGTTTTTGCGTAGCCAATCTGTGATTCGAACCCGCGTTGTGTCGTTGTTATGTTTGTTTCTCTCGAGTTATCGTCTTTTATTGATTAGTCGTTGGATTGGCAAGGTTGACCCTCAAGCGACGCAGTAGTAACTGCCTTGTTAACACGCCTTTACATCATTCTCAAGTAGACACGTTGCAAGAAGGATTACGTTGTTTTGTAAAACCTGCACGTTTGAGTAGAAGTCAAAGAACTATCAAAGAAAGCTCGTAGATGCCAACGTAAAGAAAAGTTGGTAGAGCAGTTTCTTTGTTGATTGTTATTGTGTTGGAGCTGTAGGAAAGAAGAAAGTACTTGGGAGTCAAAATAGTTTGAAACCGCTACGCCGCTACAACGCTAACTACGCTAAACTGCTACACAACTAACAACGCCAACGTCGCAGAAGCCAATCCATCTGTTTTTTCATATCTGCTTGTCATTTTCATTATTTCCATTTTCAGTTTTGCGTATTACCAATAAAAATTTATCAAAGAATTTATTCAAGAAAGTCAGACAATAACAGCGTGACGAGAGGAAAAGCGCGTTTCATCTATATACAACTTCAGCTTCACTGCAATCTGTCTCGGGTTCGGAGACTACCCCAAGGGTCTCGGCTCCACGAACCCGTTACAGGTGGCTTTTTTCGTATACTCCTCTGGTTTACTACAAACTTATAAAAGCTTCTAACCTCTCACGTGCCATCGAAAAGTAAGGATTAGATTTTTTGCTTCCCTTGTAGCATTTGCTTGGATGTTTTTCAACATTCTTGTGTCTACAAACAACTTCCAGCACTCATAAGGAGTACTGCCTGCTTGCCTACTTATAGCTGGGTTTACACCAGACTTCACTAGAACAAAACTTGAAGCACTCGTTCGGACTGTTCCGTTAGATAGCAACGGAGTCCATATTTCTCCGTTTCTCTTAAAGTGTTTTCTGGTGGAATAGCAATCATCAAGTTTATTGTCTTCATCTGAAGAACTATCTTCAGGGTTAGGCATTTCTTGGTCAAATAAAGTAGATCTGATCTCTTCCAGATCTGCCTCATGGACGTCAACGTCACTGCTTTCATCATCTGACTCAGAGTTATCAGAATCCTCACCCAGCATAGACAGGGTTTTTTCAGCTGAGTATTTCGAAAAAAAATGCTGTCTTGGCATATGAAATTATTATTTGCAAAACTTATTGACTGAATCTGCAGTATCTGTAAAAGAGTTGCCAGGTAACGTAAAGCACTATATCACAGGGTATATCAACAGCTTTACACCTAATTTGTTCCTAGGTTCTACTGCAACAAAACAAATGAGCTTCAGCTCTCTTAGATTTCAAAAGTTTAGCTTCCATGTTCTCTGAACTACTCTTTCATGCTCTAGTAAGCAACCTTATTATCAATTTCACTAAGCTGCTGTAAAAGTTAGGTCAACAAGCAACTAAAGCTGATAAACTGAGTTCTTGATAACGTTTTCCAATAAAAATAATAAACCACAAACAAGAGTTTTACATTTATAAATGCACTTCACCTACTTGTAAGGACTTTCCCCAACTTTTATGAGATCATCGCAAACTCAACTGACCACTGCTGCAAATCTCTACACTTGTTGAGATTTTTAGCCAAGCCGAACAGCATAAGTTGGACCAGTTGCTGCATGCTTGTGAGTTAGGCGACCGCAAGCCCACAGAATTGCTTGCCGAGATGCGCAAGCTGTTAGGGACTAAGGGCTCCTGTAAATATTGTTACAATATTTGGCAATATCTATCGCTTTAAATCTATAGTTTTCGCGTAGCCAATCTGTGATTCGAACCCGCGTTGTGTCGTTGTTATGTGTGTTTCACTCAAGGTATCGTTTTTTATTGATTAGTCGTTGGATTGGCAAGGTTGACCCTCAAGCGACGCAGTAGTAACTGTCTTGTTAACACACCTTTACATCATTCTCAAGTAGACACGTTGCAAGAAGGATTACGTTGTTTTGTAAAACCTGCACGTTTGAGTAGAAGTCAAAGGACTATCAAAGAAAGCTCGTAGATGCCAACGTAAAGAAAAGTTGGTAGAGCAGTTTCTTTGTTGATTGTTATTGTGTTGGAGCTGTAGGAAAGAAGAAGGTACTTGGGGGTCAAAATAGTTTGAAACCGCTACAACGCTACACCGCTAACAACACCAACGTCGCCGAAGCCAACGACGCTACGCCAATCCATCTGTTTTTTCATATCTGCTTATCACTTTTATTATTTCCATTTTCAGTTTTGCGTATTACCAATAAAAATTTATCAAAGAATTTATTCAAGAAAGTCAGACAATAACAGCGTGACGAAAGGAAAAGCGCGTTTCATCTATATACAACTTCAGCTTCACGGCAATCTGCCTCTGGTTCGGAGACTACCCCAAGGGTCTCGGCTCCACGAACCCGTTACAGCTCCCCTGAAGAATTTAATTATGGATAGACTACCCTCAAGCGTGAGACGAGTTCTCGTAGCTGGCCCCATTGACAACTTGGATGACGTAGCACGTCGTGCTGATCGCGTATTTGCAGAAGACCGATCGCCGGCCTACGACTAAAGCGCAGCGTGGTACCAAGGGTGAGCTCAGAAGAGCTGCAGCCAATATCCTCCTTGACCATTGAGTGGATACCAAATAAAACGAGGCCGAGATTTTCGTACCAGGTGGTGGGATTATCGTTGCACTTAAGAGCTGTTTTAACCGTACGATGGACGTGCTTAACCATCCCATTGGCTGTGGGGTGGTATGCTGTGGTGCGTGACAGCTTCGTTCCCAGGAAATCACACATTTCCTTCCATAGGTAAGGGATAAATTGCCAACCTTTATCGGTAGTCATCTGAGTGGGACAGCCAAAACGTCCAACCCAGTGTAACAGGAACGCGTTAGCACACTCTGTCGCAGTTACGTCACGCAAGGGGACTAATTCTATGTGTCTGGCGAAAAGGCTGAACGATGATGGACAAAAGATAAGAGTAACCATGGGAAACCGGTAAGGAACCAACGATGTCAACATGAATATGTAAAAACCTGTTATTAGGGGCCTTAAACGGATGCAATGGTGCTTGATTGTGTCTTATAACCTTCGCTTTTTGGCATTTAATACACGTCTGAACAAAAGTTCTGATGTCAGACCTCATTCCGAACCAAACAAATCTTTGGTCGACAAGCTTCTGGCTAGCCCGGACTCCAGGATGTGACAAAGCATGCAACGTATCAAAGATCGTTTTTCGAAAGCCAACAGGGACTAGCGGTCTAAACACTCCTTGCGAAAAGTCCCCAAGCAGAGGCTGGTCACAGCCAGGCACAGACTCCCTCAAAATCTTTAAAGAATGATCGTTCCTTAACAGGGTGACAATTGAATCATGGATCTGTTGAGCGCGACTCATAGCGACGAAGTCTACAGCTTGGACTTCGTGGCACAAAGCATTTAAATCCGATGGTCGGCTCAAACAATCGGTGACCACATTATTTTCATCGAAAATATATCTCACATCGGCGGTCAGTTGTGCTACATACGAAAGCTGGCGCAACTGCCGGGCAGTAGCCTGTTTCATGGGAGATGTCACGGCACTGACCAATGGCTTATGATAGGTAAAAAGAGTAAAAGCGCGACCCTCCAAAAAGTACCTGAAATGTCGCAATGACAAGTACGTTGCGAGCAATTCCCGGTCCAACACAGAATAGTTAACTTGGGCAGAGTTAAGAGCCTTAGAAAAGAAGGCCAACGGTTTAGCATGACCATCGATAACTTGCTGCAGATCCCCGCCAACTGCAGATGTCGAGGCGTCTACCACCACTTGTGTCTCGGCACCTAACACCGGGAAAGTGAGTAAGGTCGCACTGACGAGCTTAGCTTTAATGGCAGAAAAAGCTTCTTCTGTCTCCTTGTTCCAACTTAAGGTTTGTCGGCTGTACTTACGCGGGGATGGCATTCTATTCAAAGGTTGCAAGGTGGCTGTAGCCGCAGGGATAAATCTCCGGTAATAATTCAACATGCCTAAAAATCTACGCAACTGTTTCATGTTACTGGGCCTCGGGAACTTTTGAATGGCGGTTACCTTGGATTCAAGGGGCGCCACTCCCTCTCGGTTCACCTTGTGACCGATAAGCACAATTTCGTCAACGTCAAAAATGCACTTGTCCTTATTTAAAATGAGGCCATAATACTTTAATCTATCAAAAACATGGGTAAGGTGCCTCATGTGTTCTTCTCGTGTCTTGGAAAAAATTAAAACGTCGTCAATATACACAAAGACGAAGGGAAGTCCCCTTAAAACTTTATTCACAAAGCGCTGAAACGAGGCGCCTGCATTACACAATCCCATGGGCATTTTACGAAAACAATAGCTACCAAGAATCGTCACAATAGCAGTCTTAGGGATATCTTGTTGGGCAATTTCGATCTGATGATAAAATTTATACAAGTCCAAACTCGAAAAGTGCTTACTACTAGACATAAAATCTTACAAAATCGGTAAGTAGCGGCAATGCGTACCTATCCGGCACGGTTTGTTTATTTAAGAGCCGAAAGTTACCCGTAACTCTGGTTACAGTCGAGTGTGTGGCAAGCTTATGGCAAATCCAGTTACACTCGAGTGTGTGGCAGACCTATGGCATGGGATCACGGAACGGCAGCTACCACTGTCCACCATAAACTCAATGTGGGTTTTGGGATCGCGTACAATAAACATTCCCGTCATTAGCGCTTTACGATCTAAAGCATCCAGACCCCCCCACTACAAAGCCTGGATGAGCTACTCGTTTTTTTGGCAAAGTAGCGTCAGTATTTTCTTGGCGGCGAGCAACAGGGCCCCTCCAAGCACAAGGCTATATGCAGTGAATAGCATCGCCGCCAAGCCTTGAGTGGTAAAAACATAAGTCTTCCATCGGGGGGCGATGGTGCGCTGCTGCTTTTCACTTTTTGGATGCCTGGAAGACTAGCCCGAGATCGACGACGATATCTTCTTTCTTTCTTTCGCACGTCTCCGCTAGCTGCGCGTGCTTGAGGAGGAAATTGTGTAGCGTGTCGCGCCTCGCACTTCATCGAGCTACCATGCCAAACATCTTTTTGTCCTTTTTTATTATTTTGTTAGTTTGCTTTCGGCGGCTCAGCACCTTGCTCCCGCCGTTGTGTGTGATTCTAGTTTTACTGTGTATATTTGTGTATTATTATTGTATGTGTCTAAAATCACACACATATATTTTTATTTTGTTATTAGGGCTAGATAATGTTTATTTTTGTCTACTCATGGTAGCTCATTGATTGGCTTGCCTTTCCCGCCATCATGTTGTTTATCCGTTGTTTTCGTCCAGGTGACGTGTACAATGCTCTGATTTACTTAGACGAGTGCAGCGACCTAGTTCGTGGTGACGAGTGCAGTATTTTGTTGCCGACCATGCGGTAGGCGATTTTCGGCTCTCTTTCTTCGTTAGATTTCATGACGGATGGACGTAATTCGATTGTTGCAACAACTCCGTAAATTGATGCAATAAAGATTTGCTGTCGTGCCTTCCTCCTTGTGACTGCCATAGTTTCCAGCGATTGGGGTTTAGTCAGTACGTTCTTGCTCAAGGAACAATCATCATCATCTTTCTTACAAGCTGATGATGATGATGATGATGATTGTATTAAACGGCGTCAAAATCTGCTAAAGATTCATCTGATGAGCATAGTCATTTAAAATTTCAGAAGAGATCCCCGACGACTCCAAATCTTGTATCAACAGTAAAATGCTGCTCTAACTGGTTAAACGTAATTCTTCAAGTATTTGATGTCCCAGGAGAGGAGAAAAATGACTCCCTTTTGATACCCATGTCGAAGGCATTGTTTGTTTATGCCATATATGCCATCTAAATCAATTAAATTTCGGACTGAAGATTTTGTGGTTAATTAATGCTACATTTTTTTACGCTATGAATGGCATTATTTTTTTGGAAAACAACTGGGAGAGCCAATGCATACCATTCTGGTGAAAAAGTTGTATTGAATTTGATCAGTGGATTTAAATCATCACTAAAAAGAAGTCAGAGAATTCAAGGCTTTGACAAATACAGTAATATTTAGGTGAATCTTGTAGCAAAACACATGTATGAGTTTAACAACAAGACTTCATGGCAAGTCAAGTCGCGTTATTTGCCACCTAGCTTATTCTGTTTTGTTGAAATAAAAGCCACTATCATTATTCTATCTTAAACCATTTTGCACAGCTTCTAACTAAATGCGCCTTCTAAAATCTTGTCTGAAAAGAATTAAAACATTTGTAATAGTCATCCACCGCTAAAAGTAATTAAATCACCAGACAATGGGACGTTTTTAAATCAAGGAGTGTTTTTGGTGAGTGGAAATTGTCAAAGCTTTGAGTCTCTTTTGTTGATAAGGCAAATTTTTATATATTTAAATTGTGTTGTAAACCTCATACATTTGGTCGGTAGAGCCGGCCTGCGCATTGCCGAGGCATAATCAAGTTCATATCAAGTTTTTGTGCCAAGATTTTCACTTCAGGAATGACTCCTTCTGAGAACACAGGGTCTACACCATCCCGATGAGCTAGGAAATCCTTCATTAACAGATCGATATTATCTCGGACTCCCATCATGTCCGTGATGACTGGTTTCTTTAAAAAAATATGTCTTCACACTTAAAACATCAAATTTTGGATAATAATGACTCTTCCTTGCATTTTTTCTGCGGACGCACATGGTCCTAGAAAAGATACAAGTTGCTTGTCAACTCTGAGTAATTCACTTGGAGCATTGTGCTTTTTGCGGTTCAGCAAGAATGAATCCCAAAAGTAACGGTAGCGACTATTTTTTCTTCTTTCTGTTTTTCTTGCTAGGTCCTTTTGTCATTAAAGTGCAAGTGTCTACGTGTCATAACACATCTTTTCACGCTACTTATAGCTCGGTAGGTGCTGCCAAGCATTATGTGAAGAAAACTTTTTCTTTCTGCAGCGCTATTCTGCTTTTGATTTCAAGCAACAATATTCAAACCAATGAAAGATGACAGTTCTCGGTCAACTAGATTTCTCCTGTTTGAGCCTTATGATTACTTGCATATCTTTGAGCTCCTAAATTTGTACACATCACAATCTCATAAATTATATTTTCAGCAATGAGTGCTACAAAGAATAAGCAGGAGAGGAAAATATCGAAAAATGTCCCGGTCTTTGGGCGATAATAATGTAATTGCAGCGCTTTGTTTCACCAGAATTTGGAATTGTGTTTGTTCAATGGACTTCATATTTAACAGATTTTGACGCCGTTTAATAACGTCACCATTATCATCATCAGCTGTCGTCTTATATGAATTTGTGTTTTTATCTAACGACGCCATAGGACCAGCAACATTTGGTAATGTGGTATCGTCTTCTTCATCAAACATACCAGAATCATAAACACGAACATAATCAGGGTTCTGGAGAAATCCCACCACATCTACTTCATCTTCGTCCAGCAACAATATTCCACCTGCACCTTCTATAGAATAGATGTCTTTGCTTGAACTTGCAGTAATAAGCACAAAATTTAATTGCCAAATATCGTGCTATCATGCCAAAACCTAGTGTTCCTAAAACACAGAATGAGTTGGAACTAAGTAATATTCCTTGTAAACTACACATTCTTCGTGATCCCTAACAACTGCGCGCGGTAAGCTGGCTTACGCATGCTACTAGTAGCTCTTGATATAGGCTACCTTGGCATCAGGCTACTGCAAACACTTTTTCAATTACTTTTTGTCTTTCCAACATTCTTAATTTCTCCTAATCCACGCCAGCACCTCACATGCCAGCCATCCATAGGTCTCCCACACACTGTAATAGGCTGACATGATACTCATGTGCTATCCCTGCATGTTGATTCTAGCGTCATGTAGTTGAGACATGTGAAATGCCTATGTGATATAGGTCAAAACCGTTGCCCTTATATGAGGTCTATGCAGTAATGCAGCAATGGATCGATGCCATGATTCAAAATTGCCCAGAAGGGCGTATTTGGATTTTATGCGGGAAACACTGTGGATGGACTAGCCTACAATATTCAAGTGCAGAATCGATTTTGTGTGGGGATCTGTGGATGGCTGGCATGTGAGATGCTGGTGTGGATTGATGGAAGTTGAGAATGCTGGTGAGGCATCACCATATTTAGAAATTTGAAGTTTTAGCATTCTATGATATTAAAATTCATGTACTACCAACAAGATTTTTGTGAAGTAGAATGGTTTTGTTTCATCTTTTGCAATAAAATATTTGTGTTGAGTTACATATTATCTAAATCTTTAGGTAATTTTCTTTTTAATTGGTTGAAGCAGGCGTAGCCGGTTAATCTGATTTTTTTTAAGCTCGGCATCATCAATGAGATCCCTGAAGCACTAATAACTTAACTGTAAGTGCCTTATTTCAGGCTAGTTTGCTCTTTGCCTGGCTACGTTTGTCCCAGGTCCAAGCAATCTACGCTCAGTCACAGGCGTTATTTTACACAAATACGCGTATACTTACGAAAAAGTGGTAAGTAATGGGCTTTTATGTAATAACTTAATTCTAGAAATGCAAGATGTTTCGAAATTAGAGCGCCTCCCCCTATAGCATAAACTAAATTAGAAAAGGACAAATAAAAAATAATTTAAAACAATTAGTTAATTTAAGTTTAATTGTCGATTTAATATTCTAATTGAGTAACTAATATATTTCTGTGGTCCGCACTAGGAAATTATGTATCCATGCACGTCATAAAATTAACGAACCAAACTTTTTGAAGCCGTTGGCTCTTTCAGTTGTTTAAAAGTTGCTTAACTGCTAGTCGTTGCTTAACTGCGTAGAAAGTTGCAAAACTACGGGTCGTGACCCCACGCGGGATTGCTTATCGTTTCAAAAACTAGTTCTTGGAAAAAAATTTTGCATAATCGAGTTCAAAATAATTGGGGCCCGTGGGACTGACGATTTCTTCAAAGGGATCCCTGACTACAAAGGAATCAGACACAGCTGCTCTACTGCACGATTTTGCGGGCCAGTGGATGGAAGCTTTAGCAGTCAATTTCTCATTTTGTGGTGATTGAAGTAGTATTCAAAGTAAACACAATTTTTTTTTTGGGGGGGACGGTCGACCTCAAAATGGCTGTATTTAGTAGATGAAAGCCAGCGGTCGGTAAACTTTTTTTGTTATAGTTGCCTAAATCAATCTTTCAACCATTGCTAAAAGCTCACCCAAGATTGAAGAAACCCGATTGCGACAAAGTATCCACACCAGCTTCAAAAATCGACCCCCATTTGAGATTTGAAGATCTTTTTCTCGGAGCTTATATGATTGAAAGTAGCTTTTCTTGCCTTTGAGTAATTTTTCTTGTTTTGAGATCAGCTTTGAAAATCGTTTAGTTTGTTTAAATCAATATTCTTTGCTTTTACACACCATGGAATACATAGTGGCAAGCTGCTTACCGCCCAATAAAATATATCAATGGGCTCGCACTTTGCCGACCGCTGGCGGACATCAACCGCAAAAGAATGAAGTGAACCAGAAATCTAGTCGGTGATGATTCTGCAAATGCGAGTCACAAGTAACATTCTTCCGTACGACACAGTTTGCTTAAACCTGATGTAGAACGTATACGAGTGTTGTGATCTTTCTATTACCAGCTTGATTGCGTTGAGCTATAGCACGCAGTTTGCTATGCAGTGATAAACTGTGAATTATTTTAGCTGCTATGTTAGAGTTGCATTACTTCTCTTTTTCCATGGGATATAGGTACGACGTAGACAAACGATATCTATCGTGCACTGAAAACTTAAACCAAACCAAGCTAGAGTATATACAGTAGTTTCAAACTTGCAATCAGTATTGTATTGTTTATTAAAGATATACGTTGCCAATTATTCTTTTTTTAATTTTGATAACTGCTCATTCTTTCCTCAAAGTGTTAACCTGCTGATGTTAACATTTAATAGTTTACAATAAAGTACACCAGGTCTAGTCATCATAAGGCTAAGGGCCACATGCGTTTGCAACAACTCTTGTTGCGATATGTCAGGCTCTTTGAAAAGCCTAACCATTAAGAAACAAAAAGCTCTTGATGTTTGATAGCAGTGGGTTAAGACGTCGCCTGGTGATACAGGATGTTTGATAAAAATTTTAACAACGCTATACCAGTGGAGTTTTGTTAGCCTCGTACTCCCCCTTTTTTAGGTAAATCTTTGATGTTTGTGTTATTGCTGTTGCTTCCCGAACACTTTCGGAAAAATAGGAGCGTGGTAGGAGATCTTGGAGCCTCAGAAACTTGAAAACTTTCGAAGGCCTGAACCAGAGGTCAAATGAAGCAGGGGTGCGCAACACAAAATTGGTGGTGGGCCAATCTTATAGGTACCTACAACGTGCGGGCATACATAAAATTGAATAAGAATTTTTTCGATTTTATTTTTTATACCACACACATACAACAAAATGAGTAACCATATATTATTTGAAATCACCCATACTTTAAATCAGTGGTTTTCATACTTTTTGATGCGACGAATTTGAAAGACAGCAGTGGATCTGTGACGCACCACCAGGGTGCTGGGATTGTTTTGGACCGCTGCAAGCTTGATCATGCTCTATATCTTGGTGCTGACCTTTTCTGTGGAGATCACTCTTTACAAAACTGCGCAGCGCCGTTCAGATCAAACTTTATTCCGTAAATAACTCTTTTCAGCCTTCCAGCCGCCAGCCTACTAACTTATTTTCAGCTACTACGTTGTGGCAACAGGGCCATTACGAGCAAGCACCGTGTGAATAAAGCTGATGATTTAAGTTTATTTCGATATGAATGTGAGATATTACAAGTTATTCCAATTACAAGAATTACATTTTACCAAACCGTTCGCGTGCCACGTTTGAGCTTATGGCGAACTATATTGTGTACGCGTGCCTTGTATTGTGCACCTCCATGATCTGCATCTCCTGTGCATTCCCTGTTCTCAAGACCAGAGGTCCTATAGAGAAAAGAAGTCGCCAATGAACGAGCGGTGCAAACATTCCGTAACAAGACAGTGCAGAATAAAATGAGGAGTGTCTTGGGTCAGATCACTGCAGGTTTTGCGTGAAGAATTCTCAATTCTGGGGGGATAAACAATTTAACAGGATCGGTGTCCGTTGCTGCAATGACTGAGGATGGCAATACCACATTGAACATCGTCAATCACACCACCAAAGTTTGCTTCGCTAGTGCCAAGCTTGACCGTTAAACGATGAAACTTCCATAATACCAAGTGAGCCACTAGATAGCTCTGACGAATAAATTCGCAAATAATTTGTTATTATCTGATTCACCTGACATGCATCAGGTCTACAGGACTTCTGCAACGTCATCGGCTTAGTAGTCGAGAGATCTATCCCACGTCGTCGTCGAAACAACCACATACCGTGCTATGATGCAGAGTAGGAAAACCTCTGCCGAGTGTTCCTCTGATCTTCTTCTGGAAGCAACTCTAGCAGAGCTGCTATATTCCTGCTCAACAAGCTACACAGGGAACGGAGGAATTGATAGTCGGAAGCAGTTCAGAGCATGGAGTTTTCACACTCCAACCAAAAAGCATGTAGCATCTTGAATAAACTTAGCAGCAGGTTACGACACCTCTCCCGTTACTTCCCCCACTCAGCTGACGCCATCGTATCACAGCTGGTTAGAAACGAGAGATATGAGGATGTTAATTGCTTGTCGTCTCGAATCGTATCTCAAGAAGTATTTAAATTGTGGAGGGCCACAACAACGAGTCCAATGGATATCTCTGGAAATTTTACATCAAGAGGATTCACGGTTGCCCTTCAACACATAAAACCAAGTCAAGCTCTGATCCTGACGCTATTTGCCCGAAACTTATACTCAATGTTGAAGCTGCTTTGAAGTCTTGGTTGTGTGGCTTCCCTTTTTCCTGCTTGCGTCGACTCAAAATTCTCAAAATACGGAGAAGAATGCCTGTAGCCACAATTCCAAAGCCTAATAGAGCTTTGTATATTAGATAACATTTATACAATAAAGCACGATTCTGACTATCTCTTTTAAA
Organism: Trididemnum clinides; assembly: GCA_963675345.1. NCBI lineage: Eukaryota > Metazoa > Chordata > Ascidiacea > Aplousobranchia > Didemnidae > Trididemnum > Trididemnum clinides. The sequence continues at coordinate 4,919,377 of OY776305.1, read as the reverse complement.
TTCTCCGCTACTGGACGTACAAATATCAGACACGGGACAATTCACTGTCGCCCCGAAGTAAGTGTCATAAGAAAATTCGTGATGTCATTGTCGCGTTTTGCAATAGAGTTTTAAATCTATCTCAATCTTAATTTACTTCTTAAAATTGACGCGACTTGCAGTATCGATCGAATAATTAAGTTTGGCTGCAACTTAATAACTAGGAAAGATTGGCTTCTACTGAGATACTTTAACCCACGCACTTTCTGATCAAGAACAGAACAATGTATTGACAAACTACTTTATAACTTCGAATTCCTTCGCTCGCCAAAACACAGAACTAAAGCACTTCAATAATTAAATATCAGGCACTAACTAAAACTAAATCCACCAAAATAATCGCTTGATTCCTGCCACAACAATTACCGCACAACAACGTCTTTGGCACTCTAATCTTTACTCTGATCTATTACTCAATCTCTGTCTCTGAATGAATAAAATTTCGCCGCGTTATATATGCGACGGAAAATAATCTAGAAATTGCTAGAACACCACATGACACAAAAAAACACCGTTAATAAATTACGTAATCGATAATAATATAATAAAGAAGAAATCTTCGAGAAGAAACAAGAATCTCTAGAATATGCTAGAAAACAGGTCACATACACAGTCATTGTGACGTCAAAAAGGCATATCAGTTACAAATCTATTTATAAATCCGAAAGAAAAAAAGGTCTTTTTTTTAAAACAGTTTAGCAAGTTAGGGCTACAAACAATACAGATTTACAATTAAAAATGATCACTTCAAAATAAAGCAACAGATTACAATAACTATACATATATAAAGCTATTCTTCTAGCCCAAATTTGCGTATTCGTGCCAGTCATAATTACGTCATGTTCTAACGTAATATTTTTAAATTTGCATTTCTTGAGGGAGGAAAGCAGTCTGTTGCAGTCTGTCAAAATTTTTAACCCTTTTTGGTGTTGGATGATCTCACAAGTAACGCTTGATTGCACAATTTGTGTACTCTGTAGTTTTCAAAAAGTACTGACCATAAAAGGATGACTAAAATCTTTTGTAGGTATATTAACAAAATTCTTTTGACAGTACCGAGAATACAGTAGTATGTAATGTGACATTCATTTCAATCTCCTTTTTGGTACTTCTAATTAAGCTCCATTTAACCTTAATTTCATGCAGTTTCTCTTCATTAAGATCCTCTTTTGAGTATATCCTCCTGAACGTGCACCAAATCGCACATCACATACTGCCACCGAGATTTCGTTGTTCGACGTCGAGATCATGTTTGTTTTGTTAAGTCCGACACCGAGGTCAACAGATAGATGTCCATCACTGTTGATCAAAATCATTATGTGCTTGTACTATATCATTTAGGACAAGATAGGCGACAAACTGCTAAAAAAAATCACTCGTGCTTGCTATGTTTACTACTGAAGTAGTTTAATTCTACACTACGGTTGTTTTTTTTCTCAAGCAAAAACACCCTTAATAATTACTTTGTACTTTTATTTGAGTAAAAAACCATACTCGAGTACATTTTTCAGCCACTTAAACCACCTCTGCCTCCACCACTACTGCATGATAGATAGCCATTGATGAGAAGCTTCACAATGCGCAACACTGGATATTTGCTAATTGTTCGACAGAAGGATATTTCTTGAACTTCAGAAATTGGATCATATTCACCTGTGGCAGTAACAATCACCTTCATAGATTTTAGTTTGAACCATGCATTTTCAACAAAATTAACATTACACCTCTCAATTTGTTTTAACAATTACGTTAAAGATTGCATTTTGTGCCAGTGATTGGCTTGATTTTGCTTTTTTTACCAACTAAAAATAATACTATTGTAGTTCCTTGGCAAAATTAAAACAAAAGCAAGCATATAATTGTTAGTTTTTAATTTATATGCATCAACTCATTGCCAGGTTACAGCGTTTTCAGTCATTGAAAATTTCAATTTGATACGTAATAATCGTTTGAAAAATAGCCTACCGTAATTATAAAGCGAAATACTAATTGATAAACCAGATAAAGATCCTTGCAACAAAGAAGCTCATTTGGTTATTTTTTGCTGTTTTACCAGAATCCAAAAAGTTTTGTTTAACATCTTCACAAACTAAAAGGATTTGTTGTTTATTTTTGCTCTTCCATGTTACTTCAATTTATTTCAAACAAAGCTTGTAGTACCCTTGTACATCCTCTTAGTTCTGTCTTTATGTTGTTCTTACGGGTTTCCAATATTCGCACATTTTTATCGAACGATTCTTCCATTGATTTTTTTTCATCTTCATCCATTGACTTCAAACGTTGTTTCAGCTTCTCTTCGGGAAAATGTTCAAAACAATGTCTTTTATGTTCGGCAAAGTATTCTACATCACTCTTTGTAGTTGAAGTTGGGAATTCCTTGTCACACAAATAGCAAGTGGCATATCTTCGTTTTCCTTTTTTTCTACTTTTTCCAGCGTGGCTGTTAGGTTCCCGTTCTGCCATATGAGTTCCACAAAATTTGCTAGAAATGCGATTAAATTGCACAAATTTCACACAGACAAACCAAGTTTATGTGCTGGTATGGGTAATATAACTAAGGTAGCTGCATAAAATTTGTCGTGATTGTTGTCGAACTGAATTTTAGGGCCAATGCTTTTCGTTTTATACGATAAAAAAGCGACCTTTACACTCTTGCACCATTGGTTGTGCGTACACAAATATAGTCAAACACTTGTAAATAATTAACTCTCCTTAATAAGTAATCTGCCATTTAACATTTACATTCAATCCTATTGATTTAAACGTAATCAGTTTTGACACCGAAGCTACTCCATCAACCTCCGCTTTTCAATGGTCAAAGGTTTGTGTGGTCATTGTGCTAAGCTAAGTTACCGGAATTACGTAATTGACCTATCAGTGTAGGAGTGATACCGCTTTTAGTTAACTCTGTTACATCACTCCTACGTATTAGATGAATGCGAGAGCCAATCTCGTTCTCACTTCATAAGTTTTTTTCCTACCGTACCTTTAAATCTAGTTGTAGCTTCTTAATTATATTGAAAACAACAAAGGCGCTTTAGCAAGGCGAAGCCAACTAAAATTTGAAGTAGTACCGTACATGAAAAGGAAGAAAAGTAACGTTGAAGATCAAATTGTTTCCTGCATGATGCACTTTTCAACTAGCAGTGTGCAATTTTTGTTTACTTTTTCTATTCACCAGTTTATTTTCATGTTTCGGAACTATTTGCTGTATTGGCCTTTATTTACGTGAATTTAAGTCAACTGCTTTAAAGCTTGATTTGATTTATTATAACTAAACAAAAATTTAGTCTGTAGTAGCAGCAATTATCAAAACAATTTCAACCACTCATTAACTCTACAAGAAAAGTCTAAATTCATAAACCAATAAAGTATTTTTTTGATTGGGCTACTTAGACGCCTTGCCGAATTTTTCTTGACACACTCTCTCTCTCTTTCATGCTTACAGCCAAGCACAGAAGCTGTGAATAACATTTGTCAAATCTTCAATGTATGACTCTACAAGGAAATTCAATTCAAGTCTACCAAATGCGAAGCGGACGCTCGAGCTGCTACACCACAGCGGCAATGCTTTCTAAAATAAAACTTTGCCATAACTTTCAGGTAATGCAACTTGAAATATTCATTGTAAGCTTAGATTGTTTTTTTTCTTCTTCGAATAAGCAGCATAGTGTTTTTCAATCTCCAGGGTCAAGAGTTTATTTATCTATTTATAGTTTATGAAGAAATTAACGCATGAGGCATTGCAAAACAATGTGGTCAGAGATTTCATGCGCGGCACCACAATTATAGTACGCAGAAGGTTCTTCTCGTTTGTACATATTTGAGCAGAAACATCCAATACCAATTCAAAGTCGATTTAGAACCACCAACGCTGAAAGTGGCGGAAGTAGGCTCTACCAAAGCTAGGGGAGGCATTATCAGAAATAAAAGTGCGTAGCAGGGTGAAGTCCTTCTATTACTCTGCATTCCATCTGTAGTGCACCCAATGGGCCACACTGATCTTTTAGTCGTTGACTTCTCCAGCAGATACTGTGCGCTATATTTGTCTCGGTGGGAGTCGCCGAGTCTGCTCACTTGCAGCCACAACGATCCTGAAATAAAGTATTTAGCTTGGTTCCAACATTGCTCGTCCATCTAAGAGGGGTTTGTTCTCGGCGAAGCTTATCAGGTTGGAAGCCTGCATATAGGAAAAAGGATTACGTTAGGATGATATGCAAGCATCTTGTTGGAATGCACAAGAAGAGGACAATGGCTGTGTTAATCTGGCAGGAGTAAGTGCTGGAAATCCAAACAGGAGTACAGTAATTGGCAGTGGAACAAACCAGTGTCACTGCAGCCAGGCATAAAATAGAATGGAAGACGATTTTTCCATCTCTCACCTTGGCAATTTAAAAACCACATTTATAAATGTACTTGATAACCAGCCTCTTAACCTTTGTTTCACATGTCAGGAGGACCCAGGCACTGACTTCCATTACTTGATTTTGAGTTAATGATTTGCGATGGAGAGTTTAATATCAGTGTTTACCGCAAACCAACTTTTTACTGATGTACTTTTGCATTTTAACAGCACAGCGATTTTGTTCTGGAAACGAGGCCTTATCACTTGTTTATTTCATCGGAATTATTCATATTCCTTCCCAACTCAATACTGAAAACCAAAATTAACTTAATTAACTCTTTATTTAAACGGAATGAATAGCCAACATTTTTTATTTAAAAAATGATAGACAGGTTTACGAATAAATTGAGCAACCATAACCTACAATCTCCAGCCGACACTCCCCTCCCCCAGCAATATCCCTAATTTAAATCCTTACTTTGCCTTCTTCTGCATTGGTTACCCCACTTATTAAATTTGGTAAACGCATTGCTGCATTCTTTCGCGACAGACTGGCAACTGATATGAAAATAGCCTACGATACTTTTAAAGTAATTTTGATTTTCAACCTTGAATATTCTATGCCCGTTCTTTTCTGCTCGAATGTTGTCTATCAGTGTATATGTTCTCGTGACAAGAACACGTCATACATGTGTATGACGTTCAGAAAACTATTCGTAAGAACTGAAAATTATCTATTTGTCAATCAAACTTCATCTAACTTCGCCATTAAGCCCTATCGTGATTACTGCAATGCCTGCAGAGAAACAGTGCCAGCAGAGCAGAATTCTGTATTATTAAAAAAAGTGCCCTTTAATGCCAATGGAAGCGCTGCTAATCAAACGCTTTTCATTGAGAGGTACCACGAACGATATTACTCTCGTCATTAGTGTTCAGTTCGGGGGCATTAAATTTATCTCAAAAACTTCGGATTTATTTTCCCAAATGAAGTACCGGAGACCAGACAAAAAGCTTTGATGTTGCTTTTTTGGGTATTGGATTTGTCAAGCTAACTTTGTTATGTTAATTAAAGGATTGCTCATTGCATTGGTTTGGCTGATCAAATCATAGAAGAGCAGTTCGCCCTTATTCGAAAGCAAGAACCCAAAGTTAATTAAACATGATTTGCTTTTTGCCATTTAGAGTACACAAAGACTTTTTTCCACAAGTTTTCTATGCTGTAACACATGCATTGTAATATTAAGTTATCAACTTTGTCTTTATTGGCGATCACCAGCAATACGAGTATTTTACTATGGGGCGGTTCATAGCGCTGGGAGGCGAAAATTTGAGCAGACCGGTAAGATAACGTGACCGTGGATATCAAATATTCAAATCTCCGTTAAACATTTTCACATGTGGGTAATGTTTTTGTTGCCTATGGTTGTAAACCAAAATTTAGTTTTATTATTATGAATCACACACCCATGTTATTTATATGTAAGAGGATATTTGTCATAAAAAATATGTATAGGTCTATATGTATTAGCGGTGTGACAAAGCGCCAAAAAGCAAGTTTGGCGGGCAGAGTGGATGGTGTATTTATTCTGAGCTGTGAGATTGTCCGAGTAACACGAAATAAATACTTCTGCAATAAAACGTTATCTTGTAGCTGATAACTAACTAATCGATTTGGAGTCTATTAGCAGCCTGTTACAGCACCTCCTCTGTTTGTTGGTTTGGCCTGTGTTGGTTTCGAACCTGACATTGTAGTTCAGTTGTTTGTTACGAGCGCGTTCCTACATTGTAATCATGCGCTCTCGGCTAAGTTGCATTGCAAACAATCAGCGTCTGCGCCTTTCGTAATTGTTTGTGGTGCACTGAGCACTTGAGAATTAGATGTGGGAAAACAAAAAGGTGCCATTTTATTTATGTTGGCGCAAATGTGGACGTATGTTTTTCTGTTATCAAGTTTTGAAGTGCAATTGAGTATTTCTCGGTTGTATTGAGCTGTCTCGGAAATTTTGCTGCTTAGTTAAATAAAGTTATATTTTATATACATACTCTTCAAGCGGCAAGGTCAAAGCGCTCCTCTTGGACAAATTTTGTTAGTGTAGAAAGTTGCTGAAATTAAAAACACAGCCAACTTACCAAATAGCCGAACCAACCATACGAGTAACTTTTACTATATCATACAATACTAATGTTCGGTGTTATTTATCATTATTTTCAACAAAGTCTGCATTTTTTCTTCAAACATTACAATCAAGACAAAGAATAGCGGTCAGCTAAATTGTAAAAAAAGTAACACTTTATGACGCTGAGCTATACACTGTAAACAACAACGTCATTTACTTGACGTCTTTTAAATGCATTGTGCATTAGCAATGAGGTAAGATTAATAGCTGCCATTTAACATTTGCATTCAATCCTACTGATTTAAACGTAATCAGTTCTGACACCTGAAGCTATTCCACCTACCCCCGCTTTTCAATGACCAAAGGCTTTGTGTGGGCTTTGTGCTAAGCTAACTCACCGGAATTACGTAATTGGCCTACCAGTTAAAAGAGAAGAAAAACAACTGACTGGTTTGTTGAAAAGTTATTTCACAACGGCCAGAAGGTAAAATGGCACGAAGAAGACTAGGTTCTCATGGTGGAAAATCTTTAGGAATAAGAAATGAAGAATATTGGTCTAAATGTTACATCTGCGGAGAGGAATACCCAAATTTAACCGCGGCAAACAAAAAACCATTTGCTGAACATAAAAGAAATTGTTTTAACAAATATTCGCTAGAAGAACTGAAACACAAAATACGGTCGAAGAGTCCCGACGAGAGAAATTTAATGAAAATTTCGTTTGAAAAGAATGCTGTGTACCTCACCAATCGTAGAGAAAATATCAATGTTGAGCTTTATGGTGCCAGAAGAATACAATCTGCTCTGCAAGAGGTAATGAAAGAAAGTGATGATGACGATACAGATGATGAAGACACTGATACTGAAGAAACCGATCTTTTGTGTACCGATACAAGCCCAAAAAATGCTCAGCCTACAACAGATAATAAGGAATCACAGCAGAATCTACATGTGCCTGACAAACACGTTAAAAGAGTTCACAAAGTACAAGAAGCCAATGCAGTAGAAAAACAATCAAAAAAATGTCTATTTACTGTACAAGTGTAAGATACAATTTAATGATTACACAACATACTTAGGCTTATAGAAGTGGTTCTAAACCTGGCGTCCATCGAGACCATAGAATTCGACAAAATCCAATAACATCTGAAAAAAATTAGTGCAACAAATATTTTGGCGTTCATTTGATTCCTGTCGATAAACTCGTGCTTTATTTGCTGGTATTTAGTTAGACTGGGTCATAACAACGGGTGAAGTTTAATTACCTGTCTACAACAAAAGAATCTAGTAATGCCGGGAAGTGACTTTTCGTAGAATACAAGCAAACTTGCCGTCTTTTTCACAATATTATCTCTTTTCTGGTGAGCGCTGAGTAGGAAAGCAGTGAATATCATTTTTTAAATCTTTAGAATTCATTTGGGAACGGAATACAACTTTACCGATTTCATAGCGGGCTTTAACTATTACGCCACCGTGCCGGTTGTTGTGACGCTATTTTGATATAAATGAAACAATATTAATAAATTTGGATGCAATGTACTTACGTAAATACAATTTTGTGTGTGCATCGGTAAGTGTATGTGCGCACGCGAGCGTATGTGTGTGTGTGGATGAGTGAGTGTGTGTGCTTTAAACAGAGGCAAAGATTGAATTCCTCCAAAATTACTAAGCGTGCAAACCCAAAACTTGGCTCAAAACCTAAAACCCGCTGTTCTAAGGCGAGTGACTGTTTGATCTTGGTGGTCAATAATCTGCGATAATCTTTCAGCAATTTCATTTGTTCTTGTGCAATATTTAGTTTTTGATACATTCCCAAAATATATGGTGTAACTTTGACAAATAAAAAAATTTAATTTAAAGGGTTTAATCAGCAGCTTGAAGATTGCAGATGATACTGCCATAGAAAGCATAAAATTAGTACAGAATTTTAGATGTCCTTATTAATGGCAAAAAAACAAAAATTGGTTCTGCATTTAGCAAAATTTTTTTTAGACGGATCAATTTCACTTACATGTATACTGCAGGTCAGGCGCGAATTCAATAAGACCTTTGCTTTTGTTTTTTTGGAGATCAGCCTCAAAAAGATTAAGTTTTCACAGAAAAGAGCATTTTGGTGACCGCAAAGAAGCAGAGTTTGTATTGAAAATTATGCCTCAAAATGGGCAGAGTTTTTAAACTGAAGATCTTTTTTGTTTGATCAATCTTTATACGAGGATTACAACACACATTTTACCGTGTACCGCAGTTTGCGTACACCTGTTTCAGAAAAGACACAAAAGCGTTATCCAGATTCCAGAATGTGTACTTTAGCTTGGAATAGGTCTAATTAAACCATAATCGTTACCGACGGTAAATCATTCTTTTTGTCATAAAGCAGTCTGCATTAAAAATATATAGGATCAAAAGATAAAACATACAGAAACTTCATCTCAAAAAAAAACCCTTAAAGCGTTGTTTAGGTTTTAAACAAATATTACCAACTGATAATATACACTTTTTCCAAATATAAATATCAAAAAAACCGCAGCGTTTGCTTAAATTGTTAACTGAAAGAAGTTGCAAAAAAAATGTAAAAATCAAATGAAAAAAATTGATCAAAAAAAGTACAATTTAGCAATAATATTGAAAAAAGTCTTTAAAGTAATTGATGAGCGTGAAAAGATTAGAATTTCGCTGCAAATACGTAATTGATTTGCCATAAGTTAAAAGTAAATTTTGTTTGATAATTCTCGATTTTCAGAAAAGTACTATCCAAAAAGTCGAATATGCTGTTGCCACCTTGATTCAAAACCAACCTTTTAATTTTTTTACAGGAAACTTATTTTAGGCAAACGCACTCAATATTGTCTTTCTTTGAAGAAAAAAGTTTTAGAATTTCAGCCCACTCCAATCGACAGCACAGCAGTCTAAAATTCCTTTAGCATCAACGTATTGATCGATAACATACGATTGCATAACACAGAACGCTACGAAACAAGCGACTTGACCGAGCACATGTTTGTTTTCAAGTTTTTCTTCAAACATCAACATCTATGGGTGGATTCAAATACTGTTATGCACTGCATTCACTTAACTCTTGATTCTTCTTAACAATATGCCACCGAAAAACTTTTTAAACAAATTTTTCATAAATCAGTTTTAAAACAACAAAAACAAAATGCTGGTCGAAGATAACCAAGAGACTAGAAACCAAACCAAAGTTTGTCAATGAGCTGACGAATATCGGATCCAAAATGATAATTTATTGCTGCTTTTTGCACGTTAGTTATCAAAAAGGTATTTTTTACGTTTTTAAGCCGCAGACTATTTTCCACCAAAATAAATTTTTGCATTCTTAGGTTACAAAAACAATACAAATGTTTTGACCATTTATTTTGTAAGTTTATTGTTGAAATTAGTCAAGAGATCCTTCTTATTTTGTCGTTGCGTTTCTCAACTTTGTTGCTAGGCCCTTTTTTGTATGTCAACGTTTTGTAACCGTTGTATTCGGAAAATGCCTTGACTCCTCGATCGAATAAAAAAATTATCTTTGCCTGCAGATGACCGTGCGGGATCACCCACAGCTTTCTGCCACTCATTTGATTCCACAGACTCAAATTGAAAAACACTGCATAAAAAAAAAACAATTTTGCGGAAGTAAAATTAATTTTTGCTTTCTACCCAGTTTGTGGCTCACGAATCAGTATTGTATTCTACAAATTATTCACAAACAATTGCTTTTGTCTAATTCATATTTAAGTGAAAGCAATTTCAGTAGCCAAGGCTTTGCTGGATATTGACTCGTGATATCATTTTTACGGATATTTTTAATTGTTCAAAGATTTTGAAAAAGTTCTTTGTAAATGTTGAAAAGCATCAAAATATTGACCATCAAAATGTTGAAAAAAATGAGTTTTGATTGATCATTTGCTTTTACTATAGACATGAAGCGATATTACTTATTAATTGACAACAAATAACATTTACGACCGATCAAATATTAAACATCAATACAATATGATGAAAGAATGCAAAGATAAATAGTACATAAGTGACATTACGTGAGTGCAAAAATGACTATTTAGCTGGTGATGTTTGCAATCACTTGAATCTTTTCGTAATAACGTTTTAAAACATCGTTGTAAGTGTGCAAAGTTGAGCTTATTTTATGAAGTAAACTTATTATCTGGCAAAGGAATTGCTATCAGTAGCGACAAACAAAAATAAGAGTCAATAGCCATTGCTTAGTTATTTATTAGAAAAATTTAGTGCAGAATGGAGAGCAATCGCGGACAACAAAAACCATTAATAAACGGCACGTAAGGCTTGTGCTTTGTGTTAGTTTGTTTTATAAAAGTCAACGTTAATGCTATTGGGAGGACCTCTCCGCCCTTGGCAAGCCCTGCTGATGAGTCTAAAAGGACGAAAGGCGTCCAGGGATGGCTTTGTAAATTCGAATATGTCTCTCAATAGTATTGCTTCCTTCGGAAGCCTCGCGCCTTCAGGACTCGCTTTGCTGTTTTGTTTATCGCTTGTAAGACGCTCTCTATCGATCGTAACCACTTGGAACTAGCAATATGTATGTATGTATCTTAGCTTGCACGCTACACAAAAATATCAGGTTGTTGAAGATCTTCACATTTAAAAGCTTTAGCAGTTTGCAATGAACTAAATATCGCATCTTTCTTCGTCCCTTGAGCTTTTGTTCTGAGCATTATGCAGGAAGATGCACATACACTGCATTAGCGATTATGCTCGGTTTGCGAGTCTTCAGTTAGACTGGGTCACCACGCAGGGTAGACCGCTTGGCCTCACCACCTGTTTGCCACATAAAGATGGAGTCATCATGTTGAGTGCCTTGCCCAAGAATACAACAAGCAAGCTGCCGGCTTGTTCTCCACACTATTCCTATTCTTCTGAGCGCCAAGCAGGGAAGCTGTGAATACCGTTTTTTAAATCTTTTGGTATGGCTCGACTTGGGAAATGAACCCCAGGTCTACCAAATGCGAAGCGGACGCTCTAACCACTACGCCATCGCGTCGGTAAATGAAATATCGAATTAAACTAGTGAAAGAAAAATGATAAATCAATGTTTACTTATTTTATAAGAACGCACTTTATACAATGCTATTTTCATTTCTGGCAGTAGGCATGGCGCGATGGAGTGAAATGACTAAGTGCGAAACTTGTCATCGAAAGAATTCGGGTTCAGCGCTCAGACCGTTTAAAGATCTCGCATCAGTATAAACCAGGATCTAAATTGGCCGCTGCGACATGAATGGTTGACTTCTGGCTCGACGACTGCAAGATTAATTTGAAGTCTTACAAACTTGCTATTAAACTTGTAATTGATGACTTGAATCAATTTTCATCACTTCTGTTACGTTGGTGTTCTCAATGTCTATTGAAGCAACGTTTTATTTCATTCCTATGTAACCTTACAAATAAGTTATTAATTCGCTGTGACTACATGTTGCACATTGAGTTTTTAATAAAATCTTTGTAACTGTAGTAGTGAAACATGAAACAAACGGTTACTACACGCCAAAGAGCACCACTTTACCCATCAAACGACATGAATTTCCAAAGCTTTTAAACACTCTAGTTGTGGAAGGTACACAAATTAATGGCGATGTAAAACGCGTTGATAGTGCTGGCGGTTGGAAAATAGATTTTGCAAAACTGATCAACCACGAAAACAAAAACAGCACCTACACCTGTAGTGATGTAGCAAGTTTACAATTAGTATTTATAACTGGTTCATGCTGTTCATCACTTACTTCTTACGGATATAAAAATTGTGATATAAACCTGAATATCTGTTTGATGAAGTTTTTCTGTCACAACAAAAAAGCAAGTGCAAACAACGTTAAGATATAAAAAAATACGTAGCAAAATCAATTGAAATTGTAATAATTGCGAATAACGTCATAATTAAGAGTAAATCTCGGCTTCACTAGTCATTTTGTCATCCTTTGGTTCCATGCGGAGGAGTGTAGAAATTTTTGTTTTGATGACAAAGAAAGAACAGTAAGCAGTAAGCGGCTTGAGCTTATTTTCACAAAAAATTTGTTTTTGTTTACCATGAAGCGACTGATGGAAACCTTTTGGAACCAACAAGCAAAGCTAGATTACTTGAATACTACAAAATATCTTCTACATTCAATTTATAGAAACGATATTTTCAACAAAACAAAAAAATTTATTGAAATTAATTTTTTTGCCTACTAAAATTTCTAAAATAGTTATATGAAGAGTATGTTTTCAAGTATTAAAGATGCACTAAATCACAAATTCAAGTGGATGCTTGCTTGTTGTAGCTAGTTTTTCATGAGAAATAATTTTTAGCAAAATTTTGCCTCTGCTTAATCAAGAAAATTTACTTTTGCTCGTATGAGTTAAAAAAATTAGATTGATAAGGTGATATTTTCACTTTCAACTGTTGCAATTGAAATTTTTCTGAAAAGTGTTGAAATGCTGGTTGTAAAAGAGAAGCCAAGAAAAGTAAATCTTAAATTAGTTCGTAAAATGGAATTTAATTGCACGTTAATAGATTTTTGGACACACCTAAACACAAAATTTATCACCAAGGGTATCATCTCTTTTAACCTTTAACAAGTCAAAATGGGTCATTTTGACCCATGAAGGTACACTTTTTGCTGTAATTATGTCGCTGTTGCTGGAAATTGCCTATTCTTTCTGGTAGCTGACTTTTTTGGAGGGATAAAGTTGTGGTAGGGTTGGTAAGCTTTTTGGGTTAGTGGTTGCCTGGTGAGCAGGGATTTGTTTGTCAATTGGGTCATTTTGACCCAATTTGACACTTAATGTTACATTAATCCTTTTTCAGTGTTTTTAGATTTTATGCTTTAAAATGGCTACTAAACGTATAATAGATGTGTTGGAGGCTTTGGAGCATGATTCAGATGAATCTGATGTCGAAATCGAATATAGTGATTCTGAATGCGAGGAAGAAGTGGTTGAGGAAAGTGAGCATGATTCCGAATCCGAGCAAGAGGGATCGCTTTCCGATGAAAATAACGAAAGTGATGCTGATGAAGATTTTGAAGAACGCATTTTACTTGCGAAGTCAGGAATTGAATGGAAAGAAACTCCCTTTCGGGCCAATGTGCGGCGTAGCTCCAGAAACATTGTAACAGAAAAATTTGGTCCACTTGGTGCTGCAAAAAACTGTAAAACTCCTTTAGACATATTCAGCCTCTTTATGCCCCCATCTTTAATAACTAAAATTACTGATCATACAAATCAAAAAATTGAGAAGATCAGGGAACGGTATAGGTCCAGTTAAGATGCTGCTAAAACAATTAATTCAGAACTTTTGGCTGTTTTGGGAATTTTAATTATTTCTGGAGCACAGCAAGCCTCTCGTCATGACATTCAAGACCTCTGGAAATCCGATGGAACTGGAATGGACTTGTTGCGATCTGTAATGTCTTATAAGCGCTTCAAATTTCTGTTGTGTCAAATGCGTTTTGATGATAGCACTAAAAGAGAAGAGAGGCGCTCTACCGATCGTCTGGCTCCAATTTGAGATATTTTTGAAAGCGTGGTAGCCTCTTTCCGTCAAATGTACAGTCCTACAGAGTTTGTGACCCTTGATGAAGCTCTGGAACCCTTTAGAGGCAGGTGTGGATTTGTTCAATACATGCCAAAGAAACCAGCTAAATATGGTTTAAAGCTACAGTGTTTATGTGACGCCAATACGAATTACACATGCAACATGGAAGTGTATGCTGGAAAACAACCAGATGGTCCCTTCCAGCTTTCAAATAAACCGCATGACATCACAATGAGTCTGACTGCACCCATCTTTGGTACCGGCCGCAACTTGACAACAGACAATTGGTATACAAGTGTCCCACTGGCTGAAGATCTCTTGAAAAATAAAATAAGTCTCGTAGGAACAATGAAGAAAAACAAACCGGATATTCCACCAGAAATGAGACCGCAGAAAGATCGGGAAGTTTTTACCTCTAAATTTGGATTCCGAAAAGATATGATGATAGCTTCCTATGTACCGAAACAAAAAAAGGCAGTTATTATGCTACCCACAATGCATTCGGATGCAAGCATCGACGAAACGACTGGAGACAAGCAAAAGCCTTCAGTTGTGACATTTTACAATTCCACTAAAGGTGGTGTGGACACCGCAGACAAAAAATGCGCGGCTACATCTTGCTCCAGACGCGCAAACCGCTGGCCGATGTCTTTATTCTATTTTCTCATCAACAAAGTTTGCTTGAATTCGTTGGTGATATACGTTTGGAATAACGAAACGGATGGCCTACGATTACGGCGAGAATTTTTGAGATCCCTTGGAAAAGAGCTTTTGCGAAAACAACTTGAAATACGCTTTCAAAACAAAACTGGAATACAGAGGGGTTTGCAAAACACTATTGCGACCTGTGCAGCGAGCTAGGGAATCAATGTTGCGATGATCACTGAGCCTGATTGTTCTGAGGAAAGTGTTCCTAAACGTGCACGAAGGTTTCGATGTGCATTCTGCAAAGACAGAAAGACAAACACCTACTGCTCCCAATGTTCAAAGCCAGTCTGCAAGCAACACATGGGACCACCAACTTGCAAGAACTGCATTGAGTAAAGTACGTCATACCATAAACTATCATGAAAATTGTCATGATAAGTATTTTTTTTTCTTGTGTATTTCATAAAAACTTTCTCTTCAATACAATATTGCTGTTTTAACGAATGCTATTTGATGCAGGGTTAAGATAGAAAGCTATGGGTCAAAATGACCCATTTCGACTTTTAGTGTAAGAAAAATATTTCGACTTGTTAAAAGTTAAGTTCAAACAATATTGGGATTTTTCAAAGATTACTAATAAATGAAAGTTAATCATTTACAAGTGTTTGATTGCATTCATTTATGTGCAACCAATGGTGCAAGAGTGTGAAGGTCACTTTTTTATTGAATAAAATGAAATGCATTGGCCCCAAAATTCAGTTTGACAACAATTACGACAAATTTTATGCAATTACATTAGTTACACTGCACATTGTGTAAAATTTGTGCAATTTGATCGCATTTTTAGCAAATTTTTTGAAGCTCATATGGCAGAACGAGAACCCAACAGTCACGCTGGGAAAAGTAAAAAAAAGGGAAACGAAGATATGCCAATTGCTATTTGTGTGAAAAGGAATTCCCAACTTCAACTACAAAGAGTGATGTAGAATACTTTGCTGAACGAAAAAGATATTAAGGCAAGAGGAAAACCGTAAGAACAACATAAATTCAAAACTAAAAGGATGTATAAAGGTACTGCAAGCTTTGGTTAAAATAAATTGAAGTAACTGAAAAGAGCAAAAATATATAAACAAGCTAATGATGAACAAAACTCTTTAGTTTAAATGAGCGTTTTTGTTGCTCGCAGTCTCATTCTGGTTTATCAATTAGTATTTCACTTTATAATTAGGATATTTTTTAAACGATTATTGCGTATCAAATTGAAACTTTATATGACTGAAAACGTTGTAATCTGGTAATGAGGTAATGTATGAAATCTTAAACTATGACAATTACAGTATGAGCTTGCTTTTGTTTTAATTTTGCCAAAGAACCACAATAGTATTATTTTTAGTTGGTAAAAAAAAGCAAAATCAAGCCAATTACTATCACAAAATGCAATCTCTTACGTAATTGTTGAAACAAATTGAGAGGTATAATGTTAATTTTGTTGAAAATGCATGGTTTAAACTAAAATTTTATAAAGGTGATTGTTACTACCATAGCCGAAAATGATCCAGTTGCTGAAATTCAAGAAATAACCTTCTATCGAACGATTAGCAAATATCCTGTTCTGCGTAAAGTAAAGCTTTTCACCAATGGCTGTTTATTACGCAGTAGTGGTGGGGAAGAGGGCGTTCAAGTGCCTTAAAATTTACTTGAGTAATAGTATGGTTTCTTACTCAAAAAAGTACTCAAATAAAAACACAAGGTAATTTTGGCTGTTTTTGCTTGAGTAAAAACAAAATTGTAGTGTAGAATTAAATTACTTGAGTAGTAAAAGTAGAGAGCAGTTTCTTTTTTTAGCAGTTTGCCCCGTATCTATCTTGTTCTAAATGATAGAGCGCAAACACATAATAATTCTGATCACTAGCAAACACATAATAATTCTGATAAACAGTGATGGATGTATCGAGACCACTATCTGTTGACCTTGGTGTCGACCTAAGTAAAACAGGCAGAATCTTGACGTCGGCCAACAAAGTTGTGGTGGTAGTACATGATGAGCCATTTGGTGCACGTTCAGAAGAATGTGCTCGAAAAAGGATCTTAATTATTTACAATTAATGATCAGGCAGCATCTTTTCTCGATGAGAATGTATTTTCAAAGTCAGTGATTTGTGTTTAAAGTCATATTTAAGTGGTCACTGATTTATGAGTAAAATGTTGGGTAGGACTTGGACAAGCGCAGTCGAATCAAACTTTGAGTAACGCAAAGTAGAGACTTGAGCGTAGTAGTAGTAGTAGTAGTAGTAGCAGTAGCAGTAGCAGTGGCAGTGGCAGTGGCAGTGGCAGTGGCAGTGGCAGTGGCAGTGGCAGTGGCAGTGGCAGTGGCAGTGGCAGTGGCAGTGGCAGTGGCAGTGGCAGTGGCAGTGGCAGTGGCAGTAGCAGTAGCAGTAGCAGTAGCAGTAGCAGTAGTAGTAGTAGTAGTAGTACTGCAGCTTGTGCCTCAAAAGCCAACTTAAGTTGAGCTAAAGTAGTTTACGTGCGCAAAACTGCTTCGCTACTGACCACTTCTTAGAGTGAGAAGTTACAACTTTGCAGGTGAAATTCGTTTTCCTTGATGCAACTGATAAAAGTTTATTTGAATTTCAGCTTGAATTTCATAAAACATCGTCTCAATTTATTTTATAGAACCAACGTTTTCAACAACAAAAATAGTTATTGAAATCAGTTTGAGTGCAATGTGTACAAAATGTTCTAAGAAAATATTTCCAAAAAATTTTTCAAACATTAAACAGGCATTAAAGCACAACATTAGAGGGATGTTATGCTGTGGTAACTAGCAAATAGTTTTTAATAAAAAACATAATTATAGCAAAATTTTTGTTACTGAAATATTCCTACTGACTGATCAAATAACTTTTTTGCTGAAGCAATTTCAAAGAAATGTTAAAAATTTTGGAGAAAAACTTTTTTTTGTCTTATTACAAAAATATTCTTGCTACTTGATATTAAATCAATAGCTGGACTCATGCGAATGCTTTTTTATAATTTGTAGTGACTGAATCAGTGGAATTAAATCATACAACAATAGATTTTGCGACTTCGCTTCAAAATTACAACAAATGGTATCTCTCTGTCACGAATAAATATAATTAGGAATTTCCGAAAGTGACCTGTTAATGGGAGTCAATTATTTACAACCAGTTTCCTAGTTGCAGAGCATTGGCGCAAGAGTACAAAGGTTAATTTTTGTTGTTTGAATCCAGCTACATTGGCAGCAACATTCACTTTGATCAGTCTATACTAAAAATGAAACGCAACTTTAATAGAGCATATGCAATTTCTAATATTGCATTTATCAGCGCAAAGAAAAATTGTTTTGTCAGTGAGAAATTTGTGTTGTCGTAAAGGTATTTCGCTTTTCCTTTGCTGAGACTAAAATGGCAGAACGAAAACCCAGCCTGAGTGAAATAGCAAGAGGTGTATGGTATGCACAAGGGGTCATTTAAAAAGAGCGGCATTTATGATTTGCTTGATCGGAAATGAAGCGACATTTTTCGTCTGCACATAGTGCCGCCAAAGCTTACACTATGCTACTGTCCCACACTGGCTGTATAATTACTCGGAAAAAAAAAGGATTCGGCATGTTTTCATGTTAGGGGAATTCTAAATTCAACCATGGAAAGTAAGCTTGAGAAGTTTGCCCAACATACAAGTTACGGTTAGAATTCCCTAGATATAAGATCTAGCAAAGAATTAAAAATCTACCAAAGGATAAAAATGAACATTTTGGGAGCATAAAATTTTGATAGATCTTGAAAAAAGTTTTCATCAATTTTGGCTCTGAATTTTCGTCCATATTTGTGTGATTTGGAAGCACTGTTTAGGTTAATTGGCCGCTAATTTACTTCAAAAATGACACAAGCATTATTGCCCTTGCAGGCATTACTTCGATTTTGAATGCACAGTTTTGACAATGGGAAACAAGAAGCTATTTCGAAGATGACACTGTTCCAGGATACCCTCTTTGGATTCATGACGCCGGTTCTGCGTTTTTCACTTTTTTTTCTATTTAAGAACATTTCGTTTGCATTTCATGACTACAAGCATTATGAAAAAAGGTCAATTGTGACAAATAATCACATTGCTGTTATCAACTTTGGTTGACAGAAGCTATTTGCAGTTCTTTTTGTCTTACAATTGGTCATCAGTGATTATTAGCTATGGTGCAGATTAAAAACCAGGGTGTAACTAAAAAAATCCAACATTATAATGTCTAGCATTAATTAGTAGAAGTTTACAGGTCTCACGATTTTACTTTCTGAAAGCCAAGATAAATTTAAATGCATGTAATTGGTCTTAAAAGATTACTTGCTACATCAAATTTCTTTCCGCTTTTCTGTCTTCGATAACGCTCGCGAAGGATAATTATTAAAACATCTTATTTTGTTCTCGGCAAGTGTCGGTTTAGTAAACATATTTGAATAACAGGCATGATGTACATACCACGAGGTGGACGTACAGATAAAACAACTTGCGCGCAGACAGGTTTCGCAGTTATCAGTAATTCTTGCCAAGTGCATTTCTACCACAAGCAGAAAAATTGCTCCAAAGTTACTTTATCGAGGAATTGATAAAGCAGTATTTTTGAATCTTTCTTTGACATGTGGCCCATTCGCAAGCAGTAGAAAGGTCTGTAGCGCGCTCATATTACAGTATTTTTTCCAATTTCCTGATTGTTTTTCTGATTGATTAAAATTATCAACACAATAAGTTTCGGGAAGGATCAAAATTTTATTCTCTGTTTAGTGGCGACATTTTTCAGGAGTCAAAGCATTACGAGCAGAAAGCTTGATGTCATTATCAACCAATCTAATATAATAAATAGGATCAATCTTTTTGGAGAGAAGAGACGGAACATTGTGGAAGAAAAACGTTTTGGAAGCGAGATTTGTCCCAATTTAGACTCTAACACAACATGAAGACTAGTTTTTTGAAGATACACTTTTTGAAAGTGACAGTTTTGTTATCCTCAAAAACATGAAGATCCTTTTTTGGAAATCGACGTTTCTAACCTAAAAATTTCTTCTCGATATTTTTTTCCTTTACATTTTTGCTTGTTTTAAACCGTTTGGGGAACCATTGATCTTTATCTACCTCCATATGCTTTCCGTTTTTTTTCCAATTATTTTTTGATAATTTTTTCTTCGTGATCGACATTTAGTTAGCTTTTTTGAAATCAAAGTTGAGTGGTGTTGCTATTATACTTCCTACTTTATCAGGTTAAAGTAATTTGGGGAGATCATGGCCCCCACCCTTCATCTATGCTGTGATCAACCGGTTAAGAACTACTGGCTTAAGCGTTTCAAAACAAGATGGTATGGTCCACAAGTGCAAAGACAGGTTATGCAAAGTATCAAGGTAAGTTTTGCAGCAGTGCAAAAATGAATATTTAGCAAATAGTATCTACGACCAGTGATGAGATTCAACCGGTTTGCAAGAACCGGTTGTTGGACCTCTGCTCTACAGACTGTGGTAATGAGAAAACCTGTTGCTATTGAGTCTTGAAGTGAAAGGAGCTGTTTTCAAAAATTTGAATCCCACTTTTGTCTACTGCAGGTCAAGGTTTCACGGAAGCCTTTTCTTACAACGACGCAAGAGTGCAAAATGAACTGTTTTATGCTTCAGTGAATTAATTTTGCTACGGCATTTTTTTCAGTAGCCGAGAGCAAAAAGATGACCCAATACGCATGACGAAGTTGTTGTGAGGTAAGGTTTTATTAATTGCCTTCTTGAAGTGAGTTATTTACGGCTTCAAGTGCTGAAAAAAGAGCACTTCAAGGACAACAAAACCATCGTTATGTTAAAATAAAGAGCGAAATTGGGCTTGAAAACAGCATAAAAGCATCATTTTAAACATATTAATGTCATTTGATGTCGGCTGCGTGACGACAAAAACGGAGTGCGAGGCTTGCCATTGAACGACTGTGGGTTGAGCGCTCAAAGTGATTAAAGCTCACATTTCAGGTTAAAGCTACGTCTTACACTGACCACAATACTATCCACGAGTGACCGCTAATCTGAAAAATATAAGGTCACTTCGCCATCTCCCAAACTCCTTGTTTATCTCTTGCGTTCGAGCAGTTGAACAAGTATTTGTCGCTTTTATCAATGCTGCTGTCAACACTGGCTTAAAAACATTGCTTACCTCGATGACTTATAATATTTTAGAAACACTTTGATAATCTTATTGTGACTGCATGCTTTATGCCAGGGTTGGGCAAACTTTTTAGTCGGAAGGCCGCACTGACCATTCAAGAGTAGATGAGGTTCAGTGCCTAAAATCTTGCAATAGCTGCACACAATGCAAGAGCTTGCAATAGCTTAAGATCTTGCGATTAACTCTTGCAATGTCGTATTACATGGCTTTGAAAATGATGGTATCCGAAAAAAAAGAAAAAAGGTTATCACCCTCTACTTGGACGGAAAATGCGTCAATTCAATTGAAACTAAGATTTGCGTGGCAGCTCTTTCAATGGTCACTTTTAACGTTTTTGCTTCTTTAGTACGGCAAGTATGGCTCCCTTGTCATATTAAATTAGATCTATAGAAGTTTCTACAAGTGTTGGCGGGCCGTAGTTTGCCCTCCCCTGCTATATACTAAGCGTGAATTAATTTGACTGTTACTGTTATAGCCAAACATGAAAGATGAGTAGCTAAAAATTAGAAAGCACTTTACTATTATCAAACAATTCAATAATTTGTGGATATTTTTGACTTAAAATACTGAAGTCATATACCGATGGCAGTCAACCACTTGTTGGTAATGCTGCTGGGATTTACTATCACGCTGGTCATAACATTAAAATGGGTTGTAGTATGAGCTTATCCTAAGATCTGAGGCAAGCCATTTAATTGCTTTTATTTTAATCTGGAAGCCAAGCAGTCTACTCGCTGTTATGGTGGCCAGCAGCACAACAAGACTGACAAACACAGCACAAGCATATAAATTTAATTGTCACCATCAACAAATTATTTGAAACTGAAATATAATATAATACGAATGATTTTACAGCATTAGATACCTTGTAGAGCATCTTTAGAATGAGCAAGAAACTTTGTTCCTGCACCTTTTGAACCAGTCTTGATGCCTTTATACGTGCTTCTGCTTTATGTGCCCTTGAAGAAGCCATATTTTGGAGAAGCGATGTTATACGTTAAAAAGAATCGAGAACAGCTGATACTGTAGCCAGATGACCAGTCCACTTCTGCTCAAGCAGGCGTTTCAACTTTTCACTATTATAGTAAAGTGCAACTGTGGACTTGCGAAAAATTTGTAAAAGACTACCACGCACTTGAAAAAATAATTGATTGCTCGTTACACCGACATTGCGTGCACTACTACAAGGTGCAATGGTTCAGGCAGTGCACATGAGGAATCTTTCTGTTTTCTTGTTTCTGCAATAGACGTTGAACTCCTCTACAGTGTCCTGCCATTATAGATGCGCCATCATAGATACTCCACTAAGTATTTTTGATGAAGTCAGTTCTATTTTAGTAAGTTCCGTCAAAATCACGTCAGAAGTTGATTTCGTATCACCCGAATCGGTACTTGATAAAAACCAAAAGATGTTCTGCTAATTTCAAAGAATGCTCGTTAAAAAAACAAGTAATTAGGAAAATGTTTTCTACACCCGTTGGGTCCTTGGTGCCATCAACTTTGATTTTATATCAAGAATTTTCAATTTCTTGCTTAACCCTCCGTCGGACGCAATGTTATTTGTCGCACGTTCGGACGCAATGTTATTTGTCGCACGTTCGGACGCAATGTGCCTGTCAGGCACATGTCAAAAATATGATTATAAAATAAAAATTCAAACGCAAGCGCTTGAATAAAATCAAAATTTTGTTGTTATGCTTTAAAATACAACCTATCTGCAGCATCTTTAATGATTTATTTTATCTTTAACGAAAGAAACAATGTCTGAGTACAATTTGCAAAATGCTATGCATTTGGCAGAGAGCATGTTCTTCCAAACAAACAGTTTGGTGAGAAGTTTATTTTCTTCACAAAGCTTGACTTGTTTTGCTCTATAACAGGGGTGGGGAACCGGCGGCCATATGGCCGCATGCGGCCTTTTTATAGTAAATGTGCGGCCATATATGGCTTCGTAAATAAATACATTGTTTTAACTTCTACATACGTAAGGCATGATGTATCAATGCTCTATCATTGTGTTTTAAATTAAATTGCTTTTTTGGCATTCATTGAACGTGTTGATACTCGGTTTATTGCCACCGGTTGCAGTTGGAGACCTTTTTTTTGGAACACAATTATATTCAGCAGACTTGTGGTGGCACTTATTGCCTTGGAAAAGAGGTCCAAATGGCTCTTCGACCGTAAAAGGTTATCTGGCGCTGAATTTTGCGGCCATATGATTAAAGGTAATATTTAATGCGGCCATCTAAGCGTAAAAGGTTGCCCACTTCTGCTCTATAAGTTCGTTTTCAAAGCAAGACTTGCAAACCAAAAGGCAAGCTTCCAGCCAAGCGACAGGAATATATGAAAAAATTCTTCTTTGCTGCTTACTACATATTCGGGCTCAATGTGCCTGAGAGATTTCTAACGTTGTATCTGCCTTTCACGTTGTCGATTCTACAACTGATTTTGAGATTTCTCACTAGAATGCGCTGATGGTGAGTGGTTCAGAGGCGTGTTTGACTTACCCAATCATAACGCGAGATATACAGAATTGCGTCCTTCATGTGCCTGGTAGATCGGGTGCGCCCGACGGAGGGTTAATACCCTCGGTTACTACTGCGCTCATGGCAGCAATAAGTTTGTTTTGCATATGGGGACTGATGTACGGTACATATCATGGGAAAATTTTAATGATTGCAAGTAAACGCTGTTTTTTTTCAACCGTATAAATAAAAAAAACTTAAAAGAATCTATTTATCTCTTCGTCTTCGCTTTCAAATACGTCAGTTTTTCTTCTGAATGCCAATTGATGAGTAGTCAAAAGCTGCTATGTCAATTGAGGAAGAAAAATAGTAGCGATTTCTTTTAATTTTTTCTGTGTTGACTAATGAGGTAATTTCCTTACCCATTTCAGACTGTTTGATTTTTTCTTTCCAGGTACTGTAGCATGCTAAGTGTTCTTTGGAAGCAGCTTTCTCGGAAAATCTCTATTTTCTTCAGTAACATGCTTTCAATTACGATGGTCATCGGTTGTAAAAATTGATTTACAAGGCATTCGTCGAAAGTCTCTTTTAGCTTTAAGTTCAAAATTGTGACAAGGAAAGCAAAAAACTGCATCAAACTTTACAGAATATTCCAACCAATCCCACGCAGCATTAAAGCATTTTTTCTTAGCCCCAAACATGCTTACAGGATAAGCACGCAGCCGAACTTGCTTCGAGTTGTCAACTCCCAAAATCATTAGCATCAGGAGATGCTGTAGGTGCAATGCACCTAGCAAACGAGCTGTGACCTTGCAAACTTTTAAAACTTTCGCTTCAATTAGAATTTTGCAAGCCATCTCTCACACTCGTTTTGCGCCTTTTAATAAATTACGTAATTGGTGATAATAATAATAAAAGAGGAATCTTCGAGAATCACCAGAAAACGCTAGAAAACCCGGTCACGTAGGCAGTGATTGTGACGTCAAAAAGGTATGTGAATTACAAATCTATTTATAAATCCGAAAGAAAAAAAGGTCTTTTTTAGAAACAGATTAGCAAGTCAGGGCTACAACAATTCAGATTTACAATTAAAAAATGATTACAATAACTACAGTATACATATATAAAGCTATTGTTCTAGCGCAAATTTACGTATTCATGACAGAAACCAAAACTAAGAAATTAGGGTAAGAGGGATGCATCCCCCACATACCCCCCTAGATCTGCCCCTGAGGCCTTTTTGCTCTATTCCGGAACCTCGGTAAATACGTGCAGCCAAGAAACTTGGTGTCACAGATATTATTGCATCATATGCACCAAGTCATCAAATAAGCTCACCATCATAGCACTCACTTTTGTAATTCTGTAGCAAAAAACAATACGGCGCCCAATCTTAACTTTGAGTATGTGCATCTTGACTCATTGGAAGGAACAAACAGAATTCGTAAAATGATAGAGAGTTTGTGAGTAAGACCAATATCAATTCAAACTGTAATGATTGGAATTAAGAGCATGCATTCGATTCCGGCAGAGCTGGCTATTAGTTACATAAAAACATTCCAATCTAAGTTAGGAACGACGAATGCAATCGTGATACGTTTTAGACATTTTAGAGTTGTTATAAGTGCGGTGTTTATTGATGCCAACATTGAAACGTTACTATTTTTTAGCCATAGTATTATATGATAATTTTACTTTGATAAGTCTCGCTCTATACTGTTTCAAAAACAACTAAAAGTAATTTGATTGATTGTTAATTTCAATGAAAAACAAAAGGTCACCTTCAATAAAGGTTCATGCTTTGACTCAGCCAAATTATACATGCTGCACGCTGGACATATTACAGCTCTATACTTACCTTCATCATCGATCAGCGCCAGAACAATTTGGACGGGGCTCAAACCCAGTCTCATGATGTTTTTAACCGGAAGTAAAAGGTTGTGATTTTGATTTCCATTTATATATTTTTAGTCTTGTTTTGTTTTATGTTTATTCATAAAAAATGTTGAGAATATAGCTGTTTTTTGTGTGCTTTTTCTGCTTTTTGAGATAGATTACGCTCTATGGAATAACAAAAGTGACTATGTGCTCCAAATTTTTCTGTTCTAATTCTGGAATTAAGCTGTTTTTAAGTAAAATAGCTGATACTGCTTGAATCTTTGCCGCAATTTTTCATATTCAGTGGTGGTCTTTATAGGGTTCAGGTGGAGCGAGTGTCCCATGACCCCCCAAAATGTACAGAGAAAGGCTCTTTTCAAACATTCAATGAAAACAAAGCAGGCCCCATAACATACCCCTTTAATTCAATTGTCAGCGATTCATGCCATACAAGAGCAACTGGATAAAATAATTGCAAAAACTTTAAATTAATACACGTTCATTTGTAACTAGAACTTTTTGTGTTTGACTACGTTAAATCACAATCTTAAATTTAAACTTGTTGTTGTAATACGCTATAGTCTCTACATTTTTTTGTTATTTACTTGTTAAGCTACTGCCACCTGAATTAGCCCATTCTACTTCGTCACAAAACTCCCTCACAATGTTTCTTGTAGCTACCACGTAATTTACCATTTCGATTCACTAACAAGTTGTATCCTTTTCCTAACCAGGGTAAGATTGTAACGGTAGCGATACAGTGCTAGGTAGCAGCACCACACCAGTACAGCTATAAAATTTAAATTTTTCTGTTTATTTTGTTATTTTAATAACGATACCATTTTTTTCGATGGAGTAGTGGTTACACTGAAGCCTCAATTTACCCCAAAATCTTTTTTTTAATGGCAGATTTCATCACAGTTTTCCTACTTGACGCTCAACATGTACGGGATTGAATGGAGAAAAAGCCAATTTACTTGGTGTGCCTGGTGGAAAAATGATTCAATGAAATTCTTCTACCTACCGCGTACGTGGCAAAAAGTTCATGGGACCAAGCAGTCTATTAGCTGCAGTGGCTCAATGTGACTAAAGACTAGCATACAGAGCAGCCAGCCACTGGCCACTTCTAAAAATAGCTCAGCGGTCCCAGAAAAAGTCTTTGGTTTCAATTTGGCTCGAAAGCGCAAAAATTCAGACTTCAAAAAAGCCGATTTCGAGTGAATAAGATCTTATTTAAGGCCCGAAATTCTTCAAAACAATGAGTCCACAATGGATCTGCAGAAATAGGCCTTTGCTTTCGCTTTGGATTTGAAATTAAAGAAGCGGCTCACGACATAATTTACCCATCAAATATGGGGCACGAAAAGAAAAAGAATGAGAAATACTGCCTTATCCTTTTAAACAAAACCTCACAAACGCTTCTGCGTTGCCCTTTTAAACAAATGCGACTACGTAAATAAAATAAACGAGCTACTTGAAGATCCATCAAAATTTTAAAGGCTTGGTCCAGTTTCCAGCAATGACAGCAGGGTTAACATTGAATCGCGCCTTCAGAAGCGGTTGCTTGACTTAGACCAGGGGTTCCCAACCTTTTTGTTGCTGTGTACCACTTATGGAGTTATTCTGTAGCTGCGTACCACCTAACTTTGAGGATTAGTTTTGTCCGTAAAAGAACTGTACATAAAGGTTACAGACATGTTAACACACAAATATAATGCAAGTAAAGTTATAAAACAACCGGATTCCAACAGCAAAAAAAAATATATTCAGGTAGAACAGCAGATGAAGATATAGCTTGCTAGGACAGCAAAATTTTATTTCAAAATTCACAAAACTTCTATCAGTCTTTCACTGAAAGAACTCCCACATGCCAATAAACACAAATATGATGCACAATTGATCGTATTTATACTGACGAAAAAACTTTCGAGAAGGTTCTTCAGTTACAAGCCAATCACATTTTTTTCTAAAAAATCTGTATGAATCAGTTCTTCCCCGTCTGTTAAATCACAATAAGCTTTAACCAGTCGTGAGCTCGTTACTAGAGATATTGTGTAACACGCTAGCTAGAATATTCGATTGTGTTGCAACTTGCTGCTGCTGCTGATATGCTGCAGAAAGAAAAAAAGCGCCAAGCAAGCTAGCAGCCCACGTAACATTATCAACATTATAAGATCTGTACAAATTTACATGCATTACAGCTGAGAAGCAAAAGCAAATGAATTGAAACCAAATTCACATTACTGCATTTCTCTGTGTGGGAGTTTCTGTGAAAACAAATACTTTTTTTGCATTTTTGGAAAACATCTCGCGTACCTCTTGGAAAGCTTCCGCGTACCACCAGTGGTACGCGTACCATAGGTTGGGAACCAGTGACTTAGATAAAGCCAATCTTATACCAAAGTGGATGTATGACGCGATACGACTAATTGGATCGCAAAGACCTCGAATGTATGGTATGCCGAAAACACACAAAGAAGACACTCCACTTCGCCTTATATTGTCTATAACAGGTTCGTCCAATCATGAGCTTGGCAAGTGGTTTGGTAGCCTATTGCAATCTGTGTTGGAGCGGTTTTCATCACACTGCATATCAGATTTGCTTACTTTTGCTAAGACCATGCAAAATCTTGACATCGACCCTGATGTTTTGATATGCTTCTTTAACGTGTCTAGCTTGTTCACCAACTTCCCCTTTATTAAACCATCAAGATCTGTTTAGAAACCCTTTATGATAAGTCCAATTAACAACCAATCATTCCAAAAGACGTGTTTGTGGAATTGATAAAGAGTACCACATCCTCAGTTGAATTCAGCTTCAATAACACTGTTTACAAGCAAACAAACGGAGTAGCTATGGAATCTCTACTTGGTCCAACTTTGGCTAATATCTTTGTCGGATATTATGAATAGCAGTTATTTTCTAAGACACGAAAGCTCCCAATATACATCACATAGATTGACAATACGTTTGCCATCTTCTATCACAAAGCTGAAGCAGGTAAATCCCTGACCAAGCTCAACTGTCTTCATCCATTCCACAAATTCACTTTTGAAAAAATAGGAAGACAAATGTCTATATCGAAAGAACAGATAATGGCTTTGAAACCGATGTATACCGAAAACCCACTTTCACTGGCCAGTATTTACGTTGGGAGTCCTTTAGTCCTCTCAAACGTGAAATAAGTCTAATATCTACATTGGTTTGTCGAACCCTAATGATTTGCACCAAACCTAGACTCACTGAAAAAATAAAACGAATCAAGAAAATATTACTGGACAATGGCTATCCTAAAAACGTCGTCAACGCTCTGATCGCCAAGAAAATTGCTCAGTTTCCCGCCCTTAAGAGATTTGGCCCTGAAATGTGCCCCGTGTACTTGGGAGTCGCTTGGATTGGTAAACCCTTCGCAAACATGGAATATGAAATCATAACATCCGTTAAAAGCTGTGTAAATGCAAGTGCTACTGGGATAATTGGTAAGTAGGGTGAACATCTCAACGACTACAGGATCGCATCAAGCAACACCTTCCGCAATGGGTAACACAACAATTGACCCGTCCACGCCGATCTCAACCACATCGATCGTGCCAACGAAACGACATTAAACCGGAGTGTGACTTTGCCATTAATCAGCATCTCTTAAAAAATGAACAATGCGCATTAAACTATGATGACAAGCGGTTTTTAATCCTCGCCACAGCACGCATCTCTTTCCCCCTTTATCTCTTAGAGGCTACTTATGTTAAGACTCAGCATCCGGTGTTATGCAGACAGAAAAAGTTGTTTACACTCTCAAACTCTTTCGATAATCACGGCGATCCCATTCGGCCTCTTGCTACGCTTCCTCTAGCATTTCGCTATTGCATTCTTGCAAAATCTCTTTACAGTACTAACGCGATCATTGGCTGGTCGTGTTTGTCTGCCGTCTAAATTAATCACATAAAAACTTACTCACTATTGCTCTTACCTTTTAACGCGATATTTCCACTGATGAGAGCGTCACGAAAAATAGGTAAAACAGCTTTTTTCAAAGCTATATTAAAATCCTGTACCACCAACAAGATTTTTGTAAAATAGAAGGGGTAAGGATGGTTCTGGTTTATATTTTGCAATAAAAGGTCAATGTTCTTAAGCTCGGCATTACTAATGAGATCCCTGAAACACAAACAACTTAACTGTGAGTGCCTTATTTCAGGATAGTTTGCTCTTTGCCTGGCTGCGTTTATACCAGGACCAAGCAACCACAGGCGTTATTTCACACAAATACGTGTACATGTACGAAAAAGTGATAAGTAGTAGGCCTTTATTTAATACTTAATACCAAAAATGCTGGGTATTTCGAAATTAGAGCCCTCTCCTGCAGCATAAGTTAAACTAGAAAAGAATAAATAAAAAACTAATTTTGAACAGTTAGTTGAATTTAGTTTAATCGTCCATTTAATTTTCTCAATGAGTAGCCAATATTTTGTGTGGTATGCACTAGGGAATTATGTATTTTTGCCATTCATTAAATGAACAAACAAAACTTTTTGAAACCGTTGGCTCTTTCAATTGTTCAATAGTTGCTTAAATGCTTGTCATCTTACTGCCGGCCGCACTTCAGGGCATTTTATGTAAATGGATTTGAATCAAATGCATGAATGCAAGTGTTGTTGCATGAATGCATGAATGTCAAATGCATGAATGCAAGTCAATAAGGTTGAGATCATTATCTAGTACAGTAAATTCCGCTTAATATGACCACGAATGAAATGATCGGCTTCTTAATATGAACGAATGTAAAATGTTTATTAGAAAAAAAATATTGTAAATAAAAACAAACAGTCTTGCATATTGCCACATAAAGTTTACCGTTTACTTTGACCAATCAGATTTTCAAATACTATGACGACTTTCTCATCACTTTCAAACTAGGTTACAGTAACAGCCGCAATTGGAAAAGAATTAAACTTTTTATTAAACAATTGCCGGCGTTGCTCAACAGGCAACCACTCAGTTATGTCAGGTTAAAAATATCGGTTTAACCGGTTGCGTCGGCTTTACTTAAATAACATTTCTGAGAGCAGTAACGAAAACCTGATTTAAATGCGGTATCGCCTCTATATGCTGAATCCCGATGACCGTAATTTGAATTAAGACTGGTTTTTGTCTCAAAATCTTTAGTCATTTCCATGCGGAGATGTAGGGTAGCGCTGTATTGCTCGATCATGCAACTATACAAACTGTTTAAAGTAAAGCTTATGGAGTCTTTCGTGTTCGCATCTTTATAATATAACTCACAAATTTAAAGTAAAGAAATCAGTAGCAAATACAGTCAGTGATATTTTGTCTGTTTGTTGCTAATTTTTATTGTTTGATGAATTATTAATCATTTTAATAAGGATTTGGTGTTGAACAAATATGCTAGAACTTAAAACGCCGATTATGGTGGCGTTAGTTTTAAAGTAGTAGTAACATATATTAGCATACCTTTCGTTATTTAAATAATTGTGAATTTTCATCTTGTATTTTCGTCTATGTGACATTTGAAATTCAAAAAACATTAATGTTTTAAACAGACAAAAACAGTCTTTCGTACAAACTGACAGCAAGGGAATCAAAAATATCGGTTTTGTAAGAACTTTTGCATGCAATCACTCACTGATGTAGCGTGGGTTTTGGTCGCCCTGTGCGAATATAAAAAATGCCGCACCGTTTCCAGTCAACGAAGTCATAAATCTTGGTGTTTGAGTTCTATGTTTAGACACAGCTAAAATTTTAATTTGTGCTTATCCAAAGGTGATTACTCCATGCCGAGCGCACACACCGCACATTTCTTCGCACGCCATTGCAATGACTACGATAATGCAGCAGCGTATTTAGAAATATATTGAAGGAGCAGAACAATCAGTAAGCTTGATGTTATTATCAAGTTTAATGTTATTATTAAGCTATCTTTGAAAATAAATGTGCTCATCAATCTTGGAAAGGGGATCACAGCACTGACCACAAAAAAGCAAGAGTTTCTCCGAATTCTGACTGCAAAACTACATGAAAACCTTTTTGCTTTTATTTGTTTGGAGATCAACCTTGTGAAAGTGGAACTTTGCCTATTTTATTTTCCATAATGACGTGAAAACCTATTTTCTGATAATCAACTTTTTGAAACTAACAGTTATGTTTTCAATTACAGTTTTCTTTTAGAATGTGCCTTTGTCAAATCCCTTGCGTGACATCGCCCTTCATTTTTTTCTCCCTAAATACGCAACTGGATAAAAACTGCTAAATGGTTTTGCAAAAAATTTTGTTTGCATGAAACGAAATAACAGTGGTAATTGATAAAAACTACTATTAATCACTGAAGAACCTGGGATTTTTAAAATGGGTTGGGAGGAGAAGGTGAAATAATCTTTTTACCCAGCGAAGATCTTCATAGAAGTCGCTGGTGTAGTGGTTAAAGCGTCCGCGTTTCCTCTTCACTAAAGCTGGATTTAATTTCTTTGCAGAGTCATACCAAAATCTTGTTGTAATGTTCTGGTTGCTATTTTCTTTGACGCTTAGCAATAAGAGAAATGTGGAGAGTAAACTATGAAACCAATTTTAAATACATATGAATTTTAAAAATAATTAAAAAGCTGCAATAAATTTCAATGGCCTGAGCATCTAGCCAATATTGTCTCCACAACAACAACAACAGGAAATAGCACCTCAAATAGTTTTCACTGATTGGCAATTGGGCGTGTTTACTCTGCCTTCAGGATTGTATAAAGCTGTGCGCATTTCTTGATTGGAGAGCGAATTTGTAGTTCGACCAACGACGTATTAATTCCCCAAACAATATGTCAGAAGCATGAAAGGTAAAAGAAAAGTCGTTTTGGAGACAAAAATTTGCCGTTACAGAAAGTTGACAATCAAAAAAAGATCATCACTTTGTTTTGAAAACCATAAAAGCTTTCTCTTCCTAAATGCTTCACTTCCCTGAAAGAATATTTAGCTCACTTGTCATATAACATCACCACCGGCCAACCAAAATTTTGTTTCTAAGTACGCCACTAAGCCCGATGGAAAAGGCAAAAATATCGGCTCCACAAAGTAATTGCTTTTCGTAGCAATTGTACATTCGTGTGCATGTTTGTTGGTCAACAAAAGGTAGAGGTGAATTGCTTTAATTCCTCTGAACAAGTATTAAGTACAACTATGAATTTAGACCCTAAAATAAATACTATTGAAAGGAAGATCCAGGGACTTCCCCACCCGAACTCCGGATTATATTAGGAGCCAAATTTCTAGAAAAGATGCCGCAAAACATTTTTAAGATATTTATATCCATATATTGTCGCTTTTTACAATGATTTAGATGATCTCGAAAAAGTCATCATTCAGGCGTTAAAAAAGCCTTGATACTAGTTCCTAGTAAATCTCCCATCTTCTCAAGGTGATGAAAAATTTGTGCTTGAAAATATTTCAGTTCGTCGATAGCGTCCAAGGTTTTCAAAAGAATAGCATAGTTCCTTCTTATCTCTAGCTATGTATCGATGGCCCTGGCCAGCAATGAAAAAAGTTATGGTTGTGCAAACAATAGCAAAGCGATGTATGAAAAGTCAAGAACAATGGATCGCGCATTTCAAAAACGAACTTTGCTGAGATCGAGGTTAAAATGTCTCAAAGAAGCCGCGATAGTCATGCTGGAATTCCTTTTGACAAACTTAATGCCCAGGGGGAACTAATCCACTGGTCTGAATGCTACGTATGTGGAGAGGAATACCCCACGTCAAAAATGAAAGATGAAGACATATGTTTTGCCGATCATAAGAGGATGTGTTTCAATCATTTTTTGGAAGAAGACTTAGAAGTGCGGATGAGGCAAATGGATTCAACTAAGAGAAACAAAATGAAAGAGTCATTTGTTAAAAATGACGATAGACTGACAAGACGCAAAGAAAACATTGAAAAAGAGCTGGAAGGAGCCGATAGAGTCCAAGAAGTTCTGAAGAAAGTAGAACTCGATGAACAAATGAATAGACTACGTTTGGATTCATCAAATAGAAGTGCACCTGCACAACTAACTTTTATACCATCAGCATTTCCTCCACAACAAGGGACACCCATAGTACCATATCTGCATGGTTACCAATGGTACCCAACCCCAGGATCACAATATCGTGGTCCACGTTCACCAATGTATTAGAGAACCGCAGAAGTATATGACTAATGCCGAACAAAACATTATGTACTAAAATATCTGTAAATATAGTTTTTGTTTATGTTCTACCGGCACAAAAAATGCGTTGAATATACTGGAGTTTGAGCAGTTTTACAAACATTAGCGACGTCTCTTTAGTAAAATTGTGTTCATGCAAATGTGTGTTCTATGCAATCAGTATCTTAATATCAAAAGCAGGAATTGTTTGTTGTTTCTCTGGTATAACTCTAGCGAAATCGCCGGCAGTTCAAAATTGAAGTTCGCGCTTTTAATTATCTCATCGAGTAGGAGTTATAAAAAAATCTTGGACAACACGATCCAAAGTAGATTTTCTGAAATTGTTTGCTTATCAACACGGCGCGACGCTTTTGACTCCAAAAGAGAAGCGCAAAACAACTGAACGCTTCAAAAATTACCTGGAAAGTAATAATTTCAAATTTCCGTGGGTCAATGAGTGCTCTCGTAAATTTTGATAAAGCTTAGAACAATGGATTTACTTAATGGTTTGGTCAAGTTTTGATGACATTTGGTAATGATTTGCATAAACAAACAATGGGTCGCGACCCAATGAGGAATTTTCAGAGGTTTCAAAACCTTGTTCTCGGAAAAATAAAGGTCTTCACATTATCAAAATTAAAACAATAGGGGTCCACAGGACTGACAATTTCTTCAAAGAAATCCCTGACGACAAAGGGCTCGCGAACCGCTGCTCTACTGCATGATTTTGCGGGCCAGCGGATAGGAGCTTTAGCAGTTAATTCCTCATTTTGTGGTGATTCAAGTAGTATTTGAAGTAAAGTCTATTATTTTTCGGGGAGTGGTGGGCAGTCCACCTCAAATGACTCAAATTACTACAGCGGTTAATGGATGAAAGCCAGCGGTTGGTAAACTTTTACCTAAATCAACCTTTTAGTCACTGCTGACAGCTCACCCAGCATTGAAGAAACCCATTTGCGACAAAGTATCGACACAAGCTTCAAAAATCAAATCCAATTTGAGAGTTGAAAGCCTTATTTTTAGAGCTTGTATTTTTAAAAGTAACTTTTTTGCCTTCGAACCATTTACGAGTATTTTGTCTTGAAATCAACTTTTGAAAATCATTTAGTTTTTTAAGTTATTATGGTTTTCTTTTTCACACCATGGGATGCACAGTGGCAAGCTGCTTGCCGCCCAATACAATGTATCGATGGACTTGCACTTTGCCGAACGCTGACAAAGATCTTTTGGATATCTACCGCAAAAGAGTGAAATGAACCAAAAATCTAGGCGGTGATGATTCGGTACAACAACTTATTCATAGGCTGCTTTTGTTTGCCCATTATTTTTAGGGAACATACATTATAGAACGTGTCTTTTCACACAACATTGATATTTTGCATCTTTGATAATTCTCATAGGAGCTATTATTTTCATCAAATCCCCTAAACTGGACTAAATTAATCTACATGAGCTTAGTGACCAAATTCATTCAGTATTCTCAGTAAAGTAAAGTGGAGTTGCTAGTTGAAGTTCTAAATTATTGAAAACTTGCTCGCAGCATAATGCTATGCATTAATGCCCTCCCCGCATTCTCCCTTTATTCCATCACTTAACTTACAATTTATAGCTTCAGGATATCAAAAAAGTTTATTTCATTTCAAATTTTATGAACTTTTATTCGTGACCACTTTGCTCAGTTAAGAAGAACATGGTCGTCGCGGCCACCAATTAACTTGTCTATATCCGAGTTCAAATTGAACCTGTGTTTAGTCTTGCCTTAGCGTTACCGGTACTGCTGGTACAGTACATTTCTACCGTTTGCTCAGTAACCAAGCTGGAAAAATTACCATCAATTGCCTTTTGTGAAGAAAGGAACAATAACGCTCCAATCGATTGTTACGAGTTTTGAACTCGCTACTACACAATCGTTGCTGCTATTCAACGATGCAGCGCTTCAACCGAACTGACTACAATGACGGTAATTGAGATAAGTTTTAAAGTATAAGTTACCAACAAATTAATGCAAAAGAAAACAAATTTTGAGAGGCATACCACTGTTCTAATTTATAGCAGCAACAATAATAATTATATAATATGCTCGTACGCTGTATTAACCAGCTCTGCCGATATTTTTCGCTGGGCTCCTACAGTAATACGGGAATAATCAAAATCGCTTCATCCGACTGTGGCGGTTTCATTTGTCATTCAAGAGCTCTTTATTGAGTCAATAGCGTTTGAAATCAAAATCAGGTTGATTACATTTAAGAGAAGGGAAATAATCTCTGTCTCCCGTTTCCTGGCGACGCCATGAGCTATGGCTCCCAAAGAATAATTGGCGGAAAATACCTTTTACTGGAAAACAGTTGAGTCGACACAATTTTCTTAGTTTAACATTTATTCAATTTGACCTGGTACCCTAGATCAGTTCTTCACCTGTCGTTATGTTGTTCAAGAATATCACAAACTTTTATCCGTTTCTGTTATCAAATTAGGAGAGAATAGAATAAAAGTTGTAAATGGGATCCAAAATAGTCATGATATACACCATTGCAAAGATAAACTATTATGTGGAAGACCTGTTAAACTAAGCGCAATTTCTTTTGTGAATATATTTGTAACCTCGAGTGAATATTTTTGAACTTCCTGGTCTAGGCACAGACATAGATAGTGGAGAAAGAAAGAGACCACGTTCACCTTCAAATTTTACGCGCACGTTGCTAGTTTGAGGCGAATTACTTTTTTTTGCCCACGGTACGATTTTTCAAACAGCAATATTTAAAATGATTCACCTCGGACTGTGAATTTTACGATTTTACAATTCTAAAGGGGTCAAAAATTGTCATAATTGCTTTTAGCTGTTGTTTGCAAACAAATTTCAAAAATTTAAGTCGAGATGAAAAGCATTTTTTAAGAGAAAAAAATTTTGGAGACCTACAGTCCCTATGTCAGCAGCATGGCGCGAGGGGCTGCGCGTTAGATATTTCACTAAAAAACTGTGAGTAGAACACACGCTCAGAGTTTTTTCTTTTGTGTTCTATCGCTGAGCGGAATTGGCGGTTTCTTTCCATGCCCGCACCACAGAGTAAAGTTACGGCATGTGCCACCGTAACGACATGTATGGGTGACTGCTGACTCATAAATTAAAAAGTCACAGCGTAGTATCCCAAAATCTACGTTTCTCTGATGTTCAATGAGTCAAATAAGTTCTCATCATTTATTTGTTTACGCCGCCGGGGAAATCTGTTTCAAGAAAAGATCGGGTGCATGAAACGACGTAGTCCCC
Source organism: Trididemnum clinides (assembly GCA_963675345.1). Taxonomy (NCBI): domain Eukaryota; kingdom Metazoa; phylum Chordata; class Ascidiacea; order Aplousobranchia; family Didemnidae; genus Trididemnum; species Trididemnum clinides. Next base: position 4,882,677 of record OY776305.1, on the reverse strand, counting down.
GTTGCCTAATTTTTGTCAGTATTAAGTTGAGATGACGTCATTGAAGCAAGCTAAGACCGAGATCCCTCCAGTTAATTTTGATATTAGTCTTCTTGTGGCAAAGAGAGGAATAATAAATAATTGACGTCAAATTTATTGAATCGAATAGTACAAAGTGAGATTAAATGAATTGTCATTGGGGTGGCTTAGCTGTTTTAAAATTTAAAACCGTGAAACTGCTGTCAGTTTTTGTGCGCTAAAGACACAAGGTGTGTGGTATTTGTCTTTGAGAGGATTGGTAATCTAATTGCCTGTGAAATATCTTTTTCATACCGCACAAGTGCAAAAAAAGCTTCCGGCTATTAGCACCTTGATCAACCACAGTTTTAACCTTGATCAGCCTCAGTGGCGTTGTGGCTGAAACGTCGCTTGATCTGGCTTTGATTTCCTAGTCCATTCATACCAAAGGACTTTAAATAAATGGTATTCGCGGTTTCCCTGCTTGACGCTCAGCACGAAAGAATAAGTGTCAAAAAAGCCAGCTAGCTTGTTGTGTCCTTGGGTAAATCACGTAATGGGATTCCTTTATTTTTATCTGGCAGACCAGTGGTGCCTCGTCGAGAACTGCCACTTACAACCGCAATTCGAGCAGACGGTGAAAAGATTACTAAAACCTTGGGCCTGCTTCAGATATATTTGACTTTTAAGAGAAACTGCTTGTGACCTCAGGATGCTAGGCTACCGAAATCGCAGAAGTAGTTGTGCCTAATCACCAACATCTTCTAATAACTCAAGTCTACCGGTATCATAAAGAAACTTATAGCACCTTGCTGGAAATATTTGCGCCTTTTTATCTTTTAGTAGAAAGGACTTTTGGGCAGACATATATTTCTCACTCTATCACTATTTAATATTTTACTGTTAGGAAATTCAGACTGTTGGGTCCGATTAGCAATGTGCAGCGGACATATGTTTTCTCCCCAAAACAACATCATAAAAAATGCAAACAGCTTTTAAAAAAGCTTAGCACAGCATTACGATGAAGCCAAAATTTGCTGAGCATGCAAATTTATGAAAGTTCTTATCAAAACCTACGACAAAGCCAAAGTTCTGTTGATCTCTAGTTTATGGATCTGACGGTCTTTTTTTAAAAATTGTGCAAAATATCTTTAAATACACCGGTCCGTACACATTAAAAATTAAGTGAGGTCTCTCATCTCAAGCTATAGCATAATACCCTAAATCAGATGTGTACACTGGAAAAATTTGAGGGAGTAAAATTTAATCCTTTGGTTATCATCAATTTCATTATCTTCGTCATCATCATATACTTATTTTTCGGTCTCGGAAAAACCTTTGCAGTTATTAATAAACCAATATCGCGTTCACACCCGCTTCGGAGTTACTAGCACTGTTAGCGTTTTTACCTCAAGCCTGCAACCAAGCGAGAGAAATGAAAGGTCTTTTCCTAAAGCACAATAACGCAAAGCTTCTTCAGAAATTTAGATTACAATCTCAAGATTACAAGTCGCCACTTTATTGCACTGAGCTACGCCGTCATTATGGCAATGCCATCGTTCCATTCTGGCGCATTTATAAGGGTTTACACTGGGCTTCTCACCTTCAGACCACATTTTCAAATCAGAGTAATAAAACTACAAAATTTCATTTTACTTTCCAAACAATGACAGTAATTAGTTACAGCCTGTCTACTGTATTAAAAAAAATAAAATTTATTAATATCACCAGTGTATATATAAATATATGTATGTATGTATACAATGGATAACGTGCACTACCTTTTACGTCTTGGACTTGATAGCAGAGCAAATATATTGCAAGCAGGGCGCAACCAAGAGGATCAAAAGGCTTGATTAAAGCCCCCGCTCTCTTAGTCATATACAGGGGTTGCATAAGTCACTCCAAGTTCAAATAAACATGGTTTAACAAAAAAATTTCACGAAGCTGGATCTGTAACCGGCAAGAAAAGAAGTGGACGCCCTAAGGATGTCAATGCAGATGAAAATAAAGAAAATGTTAAAACTTTTTATCAGAATGCGCCATCAACATCTGTAGTTCGTGCAAGTTTGCAAATGCATATACCACGTACAAGTTTACGGAGAATAATGAAAGATATCCAATTGAAAATTTGGCGACCTCGTTTGCTCCATGAAATGAATGATGACGATTATGACCGGCGAGTACAATTTTGCGAGCGGATACAGCAACAACTACAAGAAGACATTGAAATCATGAACAGAATAATTTGGACCGATGAGGCTACATTTAAGTTGAACGGTCATGTTGATTTGCACAATGCTGTGTTCTACTTTACTGAGAACCCTCATCTGGTATGGGAGAATAACAATCTTTTTCCTGGAATTTCTGTGTAAGGAGGAATACGTTCAACTGGTTTATTGGGTTCTTACTTCTTTGATGGGACGATCAATTCCCTGCTATATGTCAACATATTGCATGATTTCGCCATACCTCAGTTTGACACAAAAAACTGACCTCGGAATGCAAGATGTTACTCCACCACATCATGGTAGAATTGTACCTGACTTCTTGGATGACACTTTCGAGATGTGGATTGGCAGAAGAGGAGTCACTGAATGGCCTTCACGATCGCCGGACGTGTCTGCTTGTGATTACTCAATGTGGGGTATTTTGAAGGAACGGGTCTACCCACAAAGTGTTTGCACAAAAGCAAAGTTGAAAGAAAAAATTATTGCCGAATTTGCAGCTCTAGTCAATGACAAGGACTTGTGTCAGCGAATCTGTCACTCCGTCCTGAGAAGAATCCAGTTGTGCATTCGCTGTGAAGGACAACACTTTGAAGATCGGATGTAAATATTTTTACATGTTTGTTTGTTTGTTTGAATCATTACCAAATAAAAATCATATAAATACAAATGTGTTTTTATTATTATTTGAACTGGGTAAAGTGACTTATTGCCACCTCTGTAGTTTAGAAAAAAATTAGAATTGCATGATAGTTGCATATGGACTAAAAAGCGAAACAGGAAAGCTGGTTTGTAAACAGAGAGGGCTATTGTTCACCCACCACCACATCTAGAGAATAAATAATCGGATCTATTTCTATGTCAGTGGTTGCCCACCTTTTCGTTGCATGGACATATTTAAGAATTGGCTAACATGTCGTGGACTCCAAACTCAAGTAAACGACCCTCTTTATTGTAGATCAACTTTTGAAGAACTATTAATGTCTTAGTTTCCTCATGATAAAATAAAGTTGAAGAACTTTTTATTACGAAGATCAACTTTTAAGAGTAATTAATCTGCTATTTTTGTCTCAAACAGAGTTCAATACCATTTTTTGGAGATCAATTTTTTAGAAATCTTCTGTAGACACCAAAAAAGTCTTTTGTGGAACCCCGGTGGAGAAACACAGCTCTAGATGTTCTAATGACACACTTACATAGCATATTTATCAAATTGACCGATAAAAAAGAGACATCAACGGAGTAAGGTGCTGAGGAAGAAAGCAGATAGTTGATTGATGAAGTTGAAATGGGTTGTAAATATCAATACGCCGTGAAAACCAACCTGTATTGCAAAACTTGCCTTTTTGCTTTTGCAATACACTAATACCTATATCACAAGGTCAAAAGCGGTAGCGGGTTAATGATAGGTTGTAATGAACTGTTGTCAAGATTATCATTTTCAGTGATCTTGAAGATCCAGATCACCAAAAAAAATGATCTTGAAAATCACGATTTTGATCTTAATGATCATGATTTGATTTTGAAGATCTAGATCGTGCCCATCTCCGGGTCTAATATGATGTTGGTGATCGTATTTAAACTATTTTTCTATTTTACCTTTGTTCATTGGAAAAATTTAGATTCCCAAAATAGTTAACGCTCATAGCTAAATTTTACAAAGGAGACGAAGTATCGAGCGCGTGCTACAGCTGGCAGGTAAACTTAAACATTCGTTACCTTCCGCAATTGCAAACTAATAAGACAACTTGATGGCGTTACACAAGGTTGAATGACGCAAAACTTATTGTGCGCAAACATATGTGCTTGAAATGATATTGCAACTTAACTATCAATATTAAAGTTGTAAATTACTTGAACTGCTGATGTGACACAAAGAATCAGATTAACGATTCCAATTTAACACTAGAGAGACCAAGTACGTCAATTGACGTTTTTTAGATTTCAAATGCCGATAGACTGACGCAATTGCAATATTTTTCTTTCATTTTTGCTGACTTTTATTTTTTCTATGAAGTGCTTAATTCACTTTAATTTTAACGCTTTGAGTTGTTCAACTGTAAAATAATCAGTACTACTACCTAGTAGGACCAAGTACATCAATTGACGCCAGATGCATTTTTTTCATTAAAATTCAAGCAAACCAGAAACAATACGAGGCAGAACTACCAGCTTTTACTGTCAGCTACACCAAATGATTACCAAACAAAAAGAATAACAATAATTGTTATCAGCAGCATCAAAAGACCGATTAAAAGTCTATTGATGTAACCGAGAGCTATTGTTGGGTGTTTATACCTTGCTTTGTTCTTTTCCAGCTTGAAGTTTTGTCCAACAACTGGTAATTATGTAGAAAACTTTTTTGACTCGGTAAAGCTAAAATCTATTTATTGCACTTTGATTCTCGTAGTACTAAGCTACAATGACCGTGCAATGCAGTAGAAAACTTAGGGCCAAAAAATACAGAAGAACAGAAAACTTGATTTTGTATTGATTGGGTGGGTTAGATTTGCTTGGGTTGTCATGCCTTTTATGGCAAAAGTAGAGAGGGTAACAAGACGCTAAGTAGTAAAAAAAACAACCGAGAATAAACTCTTTACATTTTCGCAGGTGTACAGTTATTTTACATCTAAATGAAAATGGCACGTAATCTTAGCGTAACTGAGGCTTTGAAGTTTTTTCATGATATTCCTTCTGTTTATTCAGCAGGCGAATTTTTGGATAGTGATGTAAATGAGATTGAGGACATAATACAAACGGTACATGTTGATTCACATCCTGCGCCCTCGCCAATTCAAGATGCCATGGATGCTGCTCAGCCTCGTAATGAATCTAGCGCCAGTGATGAAGATGATGAAAGCCTAAGTAAAGTCATTGCTGCAGCTGGTGAAGATATAGTTAGTCGAGATGGATCACGTTGGCAAATACTGCATCCTTCTCAACGTTATCAAGGCTGTATGCAGAAACAAAATGTTGTCAAAATACGACCAGGGCCTACTACATACTCTGCATCCCGAGTGAATCTCAACCATCCTCTTTCGTCTTTGCGAATATTTATCAATGAGCCGATGTTGAGAAACATACGAAAATGCACTGAAGCTGAAGCATAGCGAGTCACAAAAAAACCCAACTGGACAATAAGCTTAGACGATTTAAAGAAGTTGATTGGCTTGATTATTGCTCGAGGGGCAATTGGTGGGAGAAATTTGCCTATCAAAAGCATGTGGAATAGCGTTTGGGGCTGTCCATTGTTTAATAGCGCAATGCCACGTAATAAATTTCTGGAAATTATGAGATACCTTCGTTTTGACTTAAAAAGTGAAAGAAGAACAAATTTGGAGCATGATAAATTTTGTTTGGTATCTTCCATATGGATTTCTTTTGTTGAAAATTGCCAAAAAGCGTACATTCCAAACGTTTTTATTACTGTAGATGAACCGCTACTGCCATGCAAAGCTCGCTATAAATTTATACAGTACATGGCAAATAAGCCAGACAAATTTGGCTTGAAGTTTTGGATGGCTGTGGATGTGGAAAGTAAGTATTTTTACTAGGGCTTTTCATATTTAGGAAAAATGAAGCCAGAAGTAATGATGTTAGTGTACCCACTGATGTCGCACTAAAACTTATGGATCTACTATTCAAGCAGGGCTACAATGTCACTTGCGACAATTACTTTACGTCATTGCCTCTTTCTTTAAAACTTGCTCAGAACAACTGCAGTCTTGTTGGTACAATTCGCCATAATCGAATAGAATATTCGAATATTCTGAAAACTAAGCGAAAGCTGCACGGCACCGTCATTGTAAAATCAAAAGAAGATATTGCTGTGACCATCACCTCCTATCATTGCAAAATATCAGAATTAGTCAATATTTTCAGCACCTTGCATCCAAGCGTTTCTATTCCAGAAGAAAATAGCCCAAAGAAAAAACCAGAGTCTGTTCTTTTCCACAACAAAACGCAGTCTGGGGTAGATATTCTCGATCAAATGACGAGAATTTATTCGGTGAATGCCGCAAGTAGGCGGTGGCCAATACACGTTTTTTACAATAAAATAGACCCGGCTCTTATAAACCGTTGGACTGTCTATAAAAACGTTTCCAAATCGAGCATCTCTCGCAAAAAATATATGCAGAAGATTAGTGAAGAGCTAACTGGTAATGTTCCCAATAGCACTCAAACAGAAAACAGAGAAGCAAATATTAAATCTCCACCCGCTAAATGTCGCAGAACCTGCTCAACCAGGCAATGCAAAAATAGAACAACAGATGTTTGCGACAATTGTGTCAAACCGGTTTGTGGAAAATGTGCGAAAAAACGATGTCGATTGTGCATGTCATATAACGTTTGTTGCTAGATTGTTAATAATGTTTAATTGCTATTAAATGCGTTGTAATTCGTAAAAGCTTGGATGTATAAGTACTAATAACTTTTGAAGTGGGCCAAACTAAGTACCTCTATTATGAGCCAATATAAGTCACTGTTTGCTAAATTGTAATCAACTGTTTATATTTTTTTTAATTTGCTCAATTTTGACATTGTCTAAAAAATGCAGAAAAGGGCCATTGCTCCTGTACCCTCACGTTTTCTCCCTTAGCGATTTGATGTGTAGCAAATGACATTAAAACAGCTCTTAAATTGTTCAAAAAGTTATTTTCGCATTAATATTATTTTTAAAGACCTCAATATTGCATTATTCTACACAAGCGTCAATTGACGAATTTGGTCCTTGTAGGTAGTTGAAAAGCTTTGTCCTTCTTGCGTTAATGGTCTTAGTTATTTCATTTCAGTTATTCATAGGCGTTTAGCACAATTTGTTAATGCAATTGTACCGGTTTTGTGTTACATCAAGTGTAGATAGAGAAATGTTATAGTTTACAGAAAAAAACTTTATCACTTTACAAACTATAAAGGGTGCTATTAGCTAGTTAGCAAATTTCATACAACTCCCACTTAGTTATTCATTGGCATTCAGCAAAATTTGTGAATGCCTGTGTAGTAGTTATCTTCAAATAATAATACTTATAGCTAGGCATTATCACTAAACCGAAAAGCCTCTTACTTTATCATTATTTCGTCTCATTATGGGTATACTACTGCGAAAACAGCAGCTTTCTTTAGCAATCCTATTGTAAACAAACCATGATTTCATAATACGTCCGTAGCTTTACCAATGCGACTCAGCACTGTCAGGCTTCTGATGTAGCAACCTAAGCACCCACTACATGACTGAGATCATTCGTGCGAAGTTTCTGGTTTGTACGCCCAATAATTTCGAAGGAATTAAAACCACCGTCTGCACACACAGATATAATTATGTTTTACGCGGTAAATTTTAGTTGAGGTCTACAAGTACCAGTCGAGTTCATTTCTTGCAACTTACGACGCAGATTTCACTGCGCGTGAAAACTAAGAAGTAAACATGTATAATTTTGCTCAATTTTTCTCTTGTGAAACATAAAAATTTTGAGCAAATGTGGCCTTAGCAAAATATTTTCTGGCAAGGCCATTGAGTCACACACCCGTCTCTTCAGTTACCAGTCCAGTAAATGCTTTTGAAGTTCAATAAAGCAAACTTCTCACATCACACAATGACCAAAATAATTACAAAGGGAATCTCCCCTCTTCAAAACCAAAGGTAAGCTTACACGAAATCTAGAAGAATTCAATAGTTACACAGTGTGTAAACACGAGCGAAGCATTTACGATTGTGTTATATTTCATATCGATATGAGAGATTCCGTAATGCCAGAGAAAAGCTGAACGCTTCTAGTCGTTTGTTTGTTTGTACAGGGTGATCAGACCAAGTGTAGACATATTTTGAAAGTACAGTATGTTGACCAATAAAATTGCGTTTCAGAAATAATTTTAAATATTAACTTCGTTATGAGCTCTGTATCTGCAAGCACTCATGAACTGTTCAAGTCAGGACAAACTCCTAGCAAAATATGCAAACTGTTAAAGGGTCCTGTAAGTAGAGCGGGTGTTTCTCCCACTGCACCCTCACCACCGCCTCATGCTCCTGGCTGTTTCTTTACATCTCCTGCTTCCTCTTCTCCTCCCTTACTCCCTCAGGGTTTTTTAATGGAATGCTGGGGGTCTCCAAGCCAGGATTACTGAACTTCTACACTTTATTTCGTCTCATCCCGTCAATCTTATTTGTATCCAGGAATCTAACCTTAACTTATATTTCTCTTTCCGGATCCCTGGATTCTCTGCTCTGCGATCTGATCGCACCCACTCCCGGTCTGGTATTATTTTTACTGATGCCACACACGCTAGCGGCGGCGTCATTGTTTTTGTCAAGCAGGGCTTATCCTTCTCTGAACTTTCTACTTCCTCTCTTTCTTCGCTTACTTCCCCTACTCTGATTATGTAGGGGTCAACATCTTTCTAAACGACTCCTCCTCGCTCTCATTTCTTAATGTTTATACTCCCCCTTTTCGCTCTTCCCCGACGGACAGCAGAACCAATTCCTTTTCTCCCTCCACTCTTCCCTCCTCCAGAAATCTTTTTATTATGAAAGACTTCAATTGCCATCTCTATTTTGGGACTCAAGAGTTACTTGCAACCCAGACGAGGAGGAAGTATTCGATTGGGTCATCTCCTCTGACCTCCTCCCCCTCAATGATCCTGACATACTTACTCTTCTCGATCGCTCCTTGCCTGACATCTCCTTTCTTCTTTTCTGTCTCGCCCTATCTTGCTCCTGGGAGGTGCTTCAGAACCTGTGTTCTAATCGCCTACCAATTCTACTAACCGTCTCTCTTTCTCCGGTCTTTCGCTCCAACAAAAGTCTTCCTTCCTTCAATTTTCAGAAAGCTTGCTGGGATGAATTTGCTTTTCACTTTGACTCTCACTGTCCTTCTGCAGTGAAATATTCTTCTCTTTCTCTTTCCTCTGCTGCTGTTCTCTCTATTTCTATGACACTGAATGCCTTCCTTACGATCTGGCGCTCTAGATAGACCGCTCTGTTGCTTTACTTTTTGGCAAAGGCGGCTCTGGCGTACTTGCCAACTGCTCTATCTGTGGCACAGAGGCCACTCTTTCCTTTTCAGCAAGCCCAGTATGATCACACTTTTCCGCTAAAGCCTGCGCCATCCTGCAAGCTCTTTGCTGGTCTCGGCGGCACCAGCAGGTCTTCCACTTCTCATCTCTTCTCCTATCTGACTCTGGCTATGTCCTCTTCTCCATCTTTCCTTTTACCTCAATCTCTCTGGCAGATTTGGCAGAAACTGTTTTCTCTCTCCTCCTGTTTTATCAGGCTACAATGGGTCCCTGAACACTTGTTTCTCCGAGGGAACAACGCGGCTTATAAACTGGCCAAACGGGAAGCGCTACTCGTGCCCTTAGCAATCCCTTGTAGTCTCTCTTGTCTTATCTCTCGTATCCACTCTTGTCTTTTCTCGGACTGGAGGCATACTGTCTCATCGCAGTTCTTAGACACACAGGCTCCCTCGATTTCCATCGAGGAACTTGTGTTCTTACGTCACGCTCGCTGTGTTCTCTCTCGCCTTCGCTGCAACGGACACAGCCTTATGTTAAGCTCCTACCTCTCTATGATTGGCATAATTGAAAATCTTTCTTGCAGCGCTTGCGGACACCCGCCCCAAGACATCTCTTTTTTTCTCTCATTTTGCACAGTCCAGCTACGGACTCTTTGTCCTCCTTGCTTTTTGGCAATTTTCTGTCTCTCTACGACCTCTAGTCCATGCCCTGGAGAGTTTCCCGGATACCGTTGCTCCATGGTCTTCCGCGATGCCCTCATCCCTCGTGAGGGGTTGGGCAACAACAACAACAACAGCAAAATTGAAATCACAGACGCACTATTACGTAACAAAGGGAGTTAGCAAATTGAGACGTTCTTAACCCTTTCCCTGTCCATGCATCACATGTGATGCACACCCGTGTCTGCCGAAACGTTTGTGCATCACATGTGATGCACAATAGATGTTAATTTAAATTATATCTTTTTTATTTAAACTTTTCTGCAAGACTTTTATTTTGATTCGAACGTGTGAGTTATTGATTAGGCCTGTATAAATACCATAATTGTATAGCGTTTTTTTCATTTTTTCAACGAAAATTTATTTATCAAACATCATTCAATTTTTTTTCACTCAGTTACACATTTGTTTATCAATATTGTTTCATTTTGTTGCTCATTTTACGCACATGTACATATGGTATGCTAAATAAAATTAGTCTTTGTAAGTGTTGCACCAGAATTGCGTTAGTCTTTTCACTAATGCTTGTCGTTGAAACAGGGTAAGCAAAATGAGTGCTTGCATACGGTACATTCTGTGGAAATTTGTTTGGCTTTTTTCGTGGCCCCCTTCCGTCCATATTGCCTGCTCAGTTTCTCATAGTATCCATGGCATCGTTTTCGAGTAATTTTTCCATCAGCTCTCCTTGGAATTGCAGAAAGTTGGTGTGGGTGACTAATTTGTCTTCTGATATGAGCAACTGGGGCTTGGTCCTCTATGTTGAGTAAGGACATTGCAACTCTCTTTACAAATGATCCAAGTGGCATTTTCCTTCCATTGTTTCCATCGTAGTATCTATTGCAAAGTACCCAGCTATTTACAATTGCCATGCAGATGCATTCCATAAGCACTTTTCTAAACCACTTGACACTTTTGCGTGCTGGTGAATAATAGGCGATCATTTGATCTGAGAGATCAATACCTCCTTTGACTCGATTGTAATCCATGATTACAGTTGGTTTGGAGATGGCTTCTCCATGTCGATTGCTTCGTCTTGTTTCCTTTGTATCGACTCCATGGAAAGTAGAAATCATATAAACATCTCTTTGATCTTTGTATTTTACTACTCTGATTCCATCGGACTTTATTACTCCTTTTGGACCATTCTTTTTTACTTTTGTTGATTTTAGTTGCGATGGCAATCCAGATCTATTTTTCGCGAGGTTCCACAATATTCCGTATTGCGTTGCTGCAAATACTTAGCCAACGGTATACTGCTGTACCAATTGTCAGCAACTATCAGTCTGCCCTCATTTAACAGTGGTGCAGCAAGGGAAACCAAAAGAGACCCTGGGTGGTCTAATCCATCAACAATTTCACCAGTACCTTTGCCGCAATAAATAGAAAAATTCTAAATGTATCCTGTCATTTCGCACAATTTAAAAAGCTTAATACCGTATTTATGGGCTTTCCCGGGGTTATACTGGCGAAAAAAAGTCTGCCTCGGTGCAATATCATGGTTTCATCTACAGCAACTTCTTTACCAGGATGATAGACAGCTTGAAACTTTGATATAAACTCTTGTACAAAGTCCGCTACTTTGTACAGCCTGTCATCAGTTGGAGCAGTTTGGTTGTCTGCAACGTGCCAGTTTTTTAGCAGCAATACAAACCTATTATAAGTAATATTCAGTTTGTGAAACATTGGATGATAGTAGAAGTCATCTTTTTTCCAGTAATCTTCCATCTTTGGAAGTTGTATCAATCCTGTGGCAAGGATAATTCCCAAAAATTTTTCCATTTCAGTTGTTGTCACGTCAGTCCATCGTCGCATTCTTGCACTTCTCCGAAGCTGATGTGATGCTAGGAATTGTTCATCATATTTGTTGGTTTCTGATACCATTAGACCAATGATTTCATCATCAAAAAATTGCCGAAACAATGCAATTGGAATATCTGCTGGATTTTGAGTGGTAATTCGCCTAAGTAAACCAGTTGAAGATCCTAAAAATGACACTTGTTGTCTATCATCAAAATCTGAATTCCATAACGACTGTTCTTGCCTTGGAGTAGGTTGAGGTGCTCCCTGAGTAGGTGGGTGTTGCTGGATAGGAGCAGCATCGTCACTGGATGTCTCTGATGATGAAATGCCACTTGATGTATACAGGCTTAGATGATCATTTTCATCTTAGGATGGTAAATATTCACTACCAGCAATACTAATATCCTCAGATGACAAAGATTCTTTGCTATTATAAAAACTTCTAGCAGACAAATCACTTCTACGATAAAAATTACTAGGGTTCATAATTACTGTAGTTATCGAACTAATATATCTATCTATGAAAATAAAATAAATAGAAAGTTGACACTGAACTTGAAAAATAAAACAAACACATTTACCACGACAAAAACCTGTGCATCATATGTGATGCACAGAACGTACCAGTTAGAAGTTTACTGTCACACGTTCCGTGCATTACATATGATACACGGAATATCTTTACACATACTACATTGAAAAAGTTCTAGAACAAACATCACACTCAATTGTTATGGTTTTGTAATGTTATAATGTAAATTCAGGGATGGACGTACCAGCATCAACATGTAATTTGGCTGGAGACAGGGAAAGGGTTAAAGTTGTAAGCAGGATTACGTCACAATCTGAAACTTGCTATCACAAGATTCCATTACTAAGTATTTATATACACGCAACACCACTACATATAAGAGATCAATATACTGAAATAGAAAATAAAGGAAAAATCTTCGCGATTTCCTCACGGAACCCCTAAAACTCACGGAACACAACTGCATGTTTTGTGAAACCTCTGTTAAAGAGCACGGACGTGGAATGATTAAATTACTTCCGTCGTGAGTAATATCTTTTTCAACATTTTCAACCCCCAAATCAAGGTTAATCAAGTTTAATCAAATCATCATTTTATTAACCACGTTTCATTGTCCAAATTACCTTTTTCTTAACCGTATTCAATATAAATGTAAAATGTGATGCTAGTTATACTTTATTGCACGTTCATTGAGACTTATAGAGCGACTTCACTGTTTAATCCACATCGGAAATGGAGAAAACTTTTTCGCCAAGTTATTCTCAAGTCGAATAACCTATGTGGAAGCGGAAGCATTTTCGCGCTTCCGCTTCCACATCCCAGTTAACAACAGCAGCTTAAAACTTTGAGAAAAGAATGAAAAATCATCAAATTTTGAAAAGGAATAAGAGACAACGTATATCTTAAATAAACAATATAATACTGTAAATTAAGCGGCTTGCAAGTTTGAAGCTACTCTATGCACTACAGTTTGGTTTGGTTTAAGTCTTCAGTGCACGATAGATATTATTTGTCTACGTCGTGCCTATATTCAATGGAAAAGGAGAGGTAATTCAACTCTAACATAGCAGCTAAAATAATTTACAATTTATTACTGCATAGCAAACTGCGTGCTATAGCTCAACACAATCAAGCTTGTAATGAACAGACCACAACATTCGTGGAGATTCTACATCACGTTTGAATAAACTGCGTCGAACGGAAGAATGTTACTTGTGGCCCGGATCTGCACAATCATCACCGACTAGATTTCTGGTTCACTTCACTTTTTTGCGGTTGAAGTCCGCCAGCGGTCGGCAAAGTGCGAGCCCATTGATACATTTTAGTGGGCGGTACGCAGCTTGCCACTCTGCATCCCATGGTGTGTAAAAGCAAAGAATATTAACTTAAAAAACTAAATGATTTTCAAAGCTGATCTCAAAACAAAATGAATGGCTCAAAGGCAAAAAAGTTACTTTTAAAAATATATGCTATAAGAATAAAATCTACAACTCTTAAATTGGGGTCGATTTTTAAAGCTTGTGTCGATTTTATTTTTAAAGCTCTTAAACTTTGTTGTAATTGGGTTTCTTCAATGCTGGGTGAGCTTTCAGCAATGATTGAAAGATTGATTTAGGCAACTATAACAAAAACGTTTATCGACAGGTGGCTTTCATCTATTAAATACAGCCATTTTAAGGTCGACTGCCCATCACTCCCCAAAAAAATAATAGACTTTACTTCAAATACTACTTGAATCACCACAAAATTAGGAATTAACTGCAAAAGCTCTTATCTGCTGGCCCGCAAAATCATGCAGTAGAGCAGCGGTTCGTGAGCCCTTTGTCGTCAGGGATCTCTTTGAAGAAATTGTCAGTCCTGTGGACCCCTATTGTTTTGAATTTGATGATGTGAAGACCTTCATTTTTCCAAGAACAAGTTTTTGAATCCACTGTTGTCGCGACCCATTGTTTGTTTATGCAAATCATTACCAAAAATCACCAAAACTTGATCAAACCATAAGTGAATTCATTGTTCTAAGTTTTACCGAAATTTACCAAATCATTTATGCATTCACGAAAATCATCTCAGAGACCCCAAGGAGTCGTAGCATCCCAGGTTGGAAACCTTAGTGATAGAGTGAAATTGGCCACACTGCAAATGATGTTGCACAACCATACACATCATTGCGTTCTTAGGAAAACACTCAACAATAATTTTACATTTTGGTTCAGGCCAGCGATGGTGAGCCACTGACCTGCGTGTTAAAAGTGGACCACCACTGACTTTTCAGTCAGCCAGTCATTCCTTAATAAAGAATCAACAATTATTTTGATGACAAATAGTCTTATTTACAATAAAGCCCGGTTTTATTTTGCTGCAGTGCCATTGTTTCTTCTTTAAAAGATTAAGAAAACTCATAATAGCCGGCGTTTGGAAATTTTTGATCTCTGAAAAAAAAGACCATTATGCTATTTTGAGAGAAAAATGTGGGAAAATAGCGACCCATGGCTTACTTAAAAGAGAAAACGGCCAGACATTCTACCTTACAGCGCGAAAATTAGACGGGTAACATTTGCGCATTACTTGTTCCCTTTTCTTCAACTGTTAGTTTTCAGCAGAGCTAATCCTTCACAATCTTTCAATAAAGTGCTTTTTAACGTTGTTTTCTCGAGTCGTTTAACAGTGCTAGGATACACAACATAGTTCAAAAAGTCCCGTCAGGTAGTAGAAATTATCTAATATCTGCAATTCTAGCTATTGTGTAATAATTGTTAATTTTGCTGTAAGTTACTTATAATGTACGAGTGTTGGGAGACATTTACGAAGTAGACAACAGTACCGTAACAGAAACATCATCGTAGATGAAGCCATGGATGAAGTCTTCATTTCTGACGACATAGCTGTTAACCTAAGTTTATCATATTCATTTTAAAAAATGCTTAGCTCGTTGATTCGAGCTCCAGCCATCTAGCTGTACGTAATGTAGCACTAATAAAACGCAAGGCCAATTTCGATTTCCACTTTTGTGAGTACATTGTTCCCCAAGTTTAAAGCAATCTATGCAAAAAGAGTTTACCTTGTTTTAGGTACATTCAATAATTGTTTTGACTTAATTATAGTGAATGCATGTGTTGTTGCCTATTGCAAAACGGGATACAAAAAGCGTCAGCAGAAAGTTCATGTTATTCTTGAAAAATTTCCAGAATTTTGTTTTCTTTTGAAAAACCCAGAATTAAACCGAAGATGGATTAGGTTTGTGAATAGAAGAGACTTAGCTCCGACGCAACGTTTTGGTGTTTGTTCTAAACATTTTGAAGAATAGTTTTTGAAAGTTGGCAAACGAGCAACGTTACGATGGGAATTACTACCAATTCCTTCTATATGCTCTGGCAATTAATCCATACTCCCGTCAGTTATGCCTACACTCAAAACCCAAAGAAAGTTTCCAAGTAGAGTGACTGCATTACCTGATGAGCTTGATGATTTTAATGACTATGACAAAATTGAGATTATCCTAGCATTGGTGAAAGCCTGTGTTCCAGTGGCTACAAGCTGCAAATTGACAAAAGTAGAGCAGTGTTTTACAAACTGGAAAATTGCAAGACATCCGACATTCCAACAGTTATTGAAGCAATCGTAATTGATAATGACCTCCATGTTAAGCTTTTCTGTCTCGCCTATACTCCTCCCTCCATGGTTTGTTTAAGGAAAGGATTGTCGACTAACAAAAAAGTCTTATCTAGAAAACTTTTCACCGTACATCAGAAATTTTTCAGATAACAGAGCCACAAATATCATGGACAAACTACAGCAAATCCGATACAAAATTTACGTCAAAGCTTTTGCAATTTGCCCTGATGTTACGCTACTCTTCGCTGCCAGCATATCTATGCGAATATATTGGACCCATGGGAATACATTATTCGCAAGAGTGAACGACATGAAAGAGTTGCTGCAGAAAATGTGATGAAACTTAACGATATTCCACAATCATTTCTGTGTGGCAATCACCTTGAAAACAAATTTATCAACCGCACAATTTGTAACGTCTATTTCAATAATGCCCAAAAACTTCTCAATAGCCAAGTGCAAAGAGAAGTTGTACAACAGTTTAAAGAAAGGCAAAGGAAGCGACGACACACATGATGGGAATAAAACTTTGCGACTACAGTATTTTCCAATTCTAACATAGACAGCGGCACAATACTCAATATAGTTTTTACTTGATGATTTTAATGCGCTAAGTATCTTATACTGTGCGCTGTTCTGAGCTTAAAAAAGTGCTGTTTTTGATAAAATTTTACTTTAAACAATCTTTTTGATTAATTGACAGTAATTAAAATTAGCCAGTGGCGTGTTAGAACAATTTTGACCCTACATGTAAAATAAGTTTTCCATACTATTTTTCTGCAACGTCAGCATAAAATCTCGTTAACAAAAAAAGTAAACAAAGCGATGCGCATATGTTAACCGTCTAATTTTCGCGTTGACAGGTAGAATGTCTGGCCGTCTTCTCTTTTAAGTAGGCCATGAGCAACCGCTGAGCGAAAATCATTTCCAAGACACAAGGATTGATAAGGGGACACGTTTCAAAACGTTTAAGAACCCCTGCTCTAATAAGATTTGAAATTTATTACTTTCTAGCTGATTTTTAAGAGGCACCAGCAAGTTACTAGTTTATATAAGCATACCTTTTGATCTAAGAACAACTTTTTGTTTTTTCCAGATTAAGCTTTCGTGTGTGGTCCAATTCAGTAAAAATAGCTTGTCATCCCTCACCCTGTATAGCAGAGTGCTTGTGGAAGCAGTGCGTTGTGCCAGCATGACTTTCACACTGACAACGTGGAAAGGAACTTTGAAGAAAAGTTATTTTATTTATAAACGCAAAGATTTTTTAATGATAGAAACATAAAAATACGATGCAATGCAATACGATTCAAATTTCTTCAAGATATTCTGGTTGGAGTGGGGACGAGCAAGTTTAACTACGACTCCATCTCTTACAAAACTAGTAGCTCTTTTGAGCGATGCTTTTCCTGGTGATAAATTGGACAAAAAAATTTACCAAAAATTTTTTTCTGAAGGGAGGCTTTCAACTCCGTTTGTTTACAAATCTGAAATCGGGATTCGCTTTTTAGTACTTTGTGTAGCAAACATACAATTTGTCACAGAATACAAGTTGTGACAACTTTTCCGAGCACCATAAACAGGGAATTTTACCTCCTTCTTGATGCCGGTCTCTATTTAGTCTGGTTTATGTTTGCGCAAAGTCAAATAAACTTGGAGGGCGATATTTTTTAGATGGCAATATGAACTTATCTTTAAAAAGTTCATCGACAATTTTTCAGGAAGCCGACTAAAATAGCTTTCTCTGTTTACAAATCAGCTTTCCTGGTTCGCTTTTTAGTCCATATGCAACTACCATGCTATTCTAATTTTTTTCTAAACAATATGGCTAAGGGGGCGGGAGCTTTGATCAACTTTTTAGTTCTCTTGGTTGTGATTGTGTCCCTAACTCCAGGAAGTCATCTTGAGCATTCGTGGTTTTTTATGGTAACATTTTTATTTTGTATTAATCGTAGTTTAGTTTAAACCTCACTGCAGAACGATAAATTGCCGGGGGGGGAGGAGGGGGAATGAAATAAAACTAAATGCCAAGCATTTGTGTTCGAGTGAACAACAAGAAACGAACCCCAAGCAAAAAAGATTAAATTTAATTCATTAATTCAAAATTAACAAAAACACTATATCAAAAAAACAAACTTATTGGTTCAAGGTAAATTTCTTTTTCTAAAAACAGATCCATCCTAGCCATGTCGGCGGAGCATTTTTTCATGTACTTCCCGCACGCAACAGAAAATACATGGCGAATGAGGAAAACGTTTTTGTGCGACATTTACAGGAATCATAAACAGGAAATGTTTTCAAGACTCCATGACCTAAAATGTATTCAGTAGTCTTTTTCCAGGAGTCATTTATTCTTCTATGATGCGATCTCTGCGACATAGTTACTCTGACGAGTTTTCATAGATTGAAGCAGGCTGAAAGCACCAGTCATTTATTTCACAAAATTTAGGAAGCACAATGGCCGAAATCCGGACTCAGTCAAAACAGAATTAAACTTTTCCTCAGTCCTAAATCATTTTAATGGCTAAGACTTTTTCTTTGACTTTCTGCTTTTCCCGATTAGGGGTCGCCACAGCAGATAATCTGCATTTTTGTAACATGGCATTTGCTTTTCGGACGAATGCCCTTCCTGCCACCAACCCTCTTGGAGAGGGCCACCTCCACCAAAAAAGGCCACCAAAACTGGGCCATCCGTCTTCCACATAAAGGTGGGGGCATCCCGTTAAGTGCCTTGCCAAAACACACAACAAGCGAACTTGCCTTCTTGTTCTCCACAACCTCCCCTAAATGCCGAGCGCCAAGCAGGGAAGCTGTGAATGCCAATTTTTAAAGACTTTTGGTATGAATCGACAAGGGGAATAAACCCTAAGTCTACCAACTACGAAGTGGACGCTCTAACCACTACACCATTGCGTCGATTTTAATGACCAAGACTAAGAGTAAAAATTATTTAGCACAACAGCAGGAAACCGAAAACCCTTAAAAAGCAAAAGGGGGAGCAAATCTTTAACTTGATAGAGCAACGAGCGCCGTCTCGTTATTGCAAAACTGCGAGTTCAATGCCAGCATGCACTATGCGTGGTTGTGATCTTGCGAGAGGCACTTTATGGCAATTTCTTTTGGTAGATTGCAAGGTTGTGGTAGAAGTGCACTGTGTCAGTAGTGCCAATAACTCCGAAGCAGGTTTGGATACAAGTTGTTGTACGCACAACCGCAAAGGCTTCCTCGTATCCAGAGTTAAAGATATATAAAAATTATTATTGCTTTCCCAAAACTGTGTCTTGGATGAAGCCGCTGTTAATACGATGATTATTCCATATTTCCATGTCACAGACGAAGACCACATGGGCCACGCCGATGGACCGACTAGTCCTCTATTAAAAAGTAGATCGTACGCAAACATTTTGTCTTGCCAAAAAAATAACAGTCTATTAAATCTATTTTAATGTGGTGGAGACCAAGCTATGGGTCGTCAACCAAAATGTGGTCCCCTGCACTTTCTGGAGATCATGTGTGGTTTTAAAATTTTTCCATGAAAATTTTGTAGATCATCTTTTTCCAGGACGAAATTAAGTTGTTAATCGTGAGTTTCCTTCCACTGACCGCAAATCTTGCACATCCTTACACTTCATCACTGTACACAAAAACAACATGAGTCAAAAGAGCCGCATGCGGCTCGCGAGCCGGGGGTAGTTATTTCTGCTTTGTATGAATAATTGGCAACTGATTGACATCTAATCTATTGTAAGAAAAACATCAGTGGTGAACTGGAAGAATACCAAATACTTTGCAGAAGATGATAAAAAATGCGATAATGAAAAATCAGATAATAAAAAATCAAGTGATAAATAAACTTCTTCTTTGTCTTTCGGCTTATTCCCGATTAGGGGTCGCCACAGCAGATATCTGCATTTTTATGACATGGCATTTGTTTTACGGTCGGATGCCCTTCCTGCAACCAACCCTCTACTCGGAGGGATAAAGTGATAAATAAACAGTTAGTAAAAAACTGGTGATAAAGAAACAAATGATGAAGAAACGGATGATGACGAAATGGATCCTCTGGACAATGATCACCGTTCCAAATATTCTCGGAAAAATATCAAATGTCACAAAATTGATGTAGAATCTACGAATTCGCGATAACAACATTAAAGGAATATCGCCACAACAAATAAAACCAAAAACGTTAAAAAATGAAAAATTGAGATACAAAAACTCAATGTCCTCCTTCATTTTTCCTGAAAAGGTAATATTTGCTCACGAAAGCTTGTAGCAATAATTATTTAAGTCGACTACATGTGTCATTTTTGAATTTATAACTGCTAATTTAAAAGTCGACAAGGCTATACAAACTTCATTAAAAAATTGGTTTCTATAATTGGAATAATTTGTGTCTGTAAAACCTTAAGTTAGAAAAGTTTGCAAACAGAGTTTTTTGTCAGAGTTCTTACATGCTTACATCATGTCTTTACATCGATTCTATTTCGTTTGAGCTAGATACTTTTTTCCACCTTGTGCACAGTGGTGTATAAAATAAGAAAAATTGTGAAAAATAATATAAAACAATACATACCGAGGCAAAAATTGTGAAAAGAAGAAGGTCTTCATGTCTGCTTGAAGGCCAAAACGAGAAAATTCTCTTTCACTTCTCTTAAAAGGAGACCAAATCCTCGTATTATTGCAACGGCCAAACGACCCCATCCCGCCACCTGTCTGCCACATAAAGGTGGAGTATCCCGTTAAGTGCATTACCCGAAGCAACTCGCCGACTTTTTTTCCGAACTATCTCTTGGGTACAGATCGCTAAGCATGGAAGTAGCAAATACTATTTTTTAAAGTCATTATGGTATGATTCAACAAGGAAATTGAACTCAAGTTTATCGACTGCGAAGCGGACGCTCTCACCACTACGTCACCGTACCGATGAGCTTCGTAAATTGAGCGTCATCTCCTTTGCATAAACTTTGTCAAAACTATTATGTAATACAAATTTAAATGTACTTAGCAGACTGACGTTGGTTGTTTTTCTTATTTGTTTGAGCTGGATTTTGTTTTTCAGGCTTCACTGCCAAGAGTCTATCCTTCAAAGCCGATCCTGAAGTACTCACGCTAAATATGGCAGAAGGATATCAAAGCCATGGGAACCGTAATCAGAACTAAAAGTGCGGAATCTGGCAACACTATTCCGTTACTCCGCATTTCATATGTGATCTAAAAAATGGATACTGATCTCAAAGCTGCTGGCTTTCTCCAGCAGTTGTGTTGTACAAGTAAATGGATGTCCTGCACGAGTCGGCGACACCGCCTATTTGGAGCGACAGTGATCCTGGGAAAGAGTAGATAATTTGTTTCCATTATTGCCCGTCGAGAAAAAGATACAGCATTTTGTTCTCGAAGAACCTTTGCAGGTTAGAAATCTGCAAAAAAAAGACTTTTTGTTAGTGTGGTATGCTAGCAACCTGTCACAACAGGAAAAGCGGCGTTGAAGGCGGTGTTAATCTGGCGGGAGTGGCTAGTAATTCAAGTAGGTGCACATTAATTGGCTGTGGAATTGACCAGCATTACTTCAGCTGTACGCAAGGTATCAACTCCACCACCATTGCAGAATCAGACGCGTAAACAATGTATTGTGAAATATTTATTTCCTGCGCATTGTTTTGAAGTATTGGCAATACCTGAGCGTCTACCTAGGGTTAAATCAAGATAACTAGGTTTAGGGTAGAATGGTCGAGGCTTATTGTTGGTGTTAACTGGTAACTGAAGTTTGCTTATTTGCTCTTGCGATTAAAGACAGCCGTTTTGTTTGGCTTTGCTTGGAGATTTGGAGATTTCATCTCCATTTCTGAAAATTAGAGAATCATTTTTTGATTTAGGCGCTCTTCGTAAGTTTTTTATGTATTCCGGATGGGTGATGACCAGATCGATTGCTCATGCGTATATTTCCAAACTACGAGTAATCACTGGCAAATTGTGGATTTTGATATTGAAACGGAAGGAGCCAAGAACTAATCTCTATAAAACGCCGCTTTTGGCGCCACATCTTGTTTAGATGTTTATTACCGGTGGTTAGGGCAAACTCCCGGTTGCAAACAATTTCCATGATCATGCAAACCAATTGCAGCTTGGAATCAAACTGAATCGCTTGCACAGGAGCCAACGGTACCAAACGACTTCCGAGGGGGCCATTCAACAATGGCCTTTTTTTTGCTTCAAAGCAGTTCTCTGAGTTCTGACTTGTTAGGCTGAACTGGTCTACAATGGATTTTCCGCGTCAAAGCCTAGTCTCTTTCGAAGGGAAAAGTGTGTCCATATGATAGATTTGACATGGGTGTTTTGATTCTCTCACCCCAAGAGCTAGAATAACAAAAATATTAGTTATATTACAAAAGAGAGCATATTAAAATCATATCATATGTTTTACATAAAAATTTATAATACACCTTAATTTTCAAGTCAAAATTGAGTGGCTGTAGTTTAAAATAATCTATTGATCTATCTATGCTTGTGTACTTTCAAGGCTTGCTCAAGGTAAGATACATGTAGCCTATGACTACTTACTTTACACCAACAGCCAACGGTACCATGATAAAAAGCTAAATCTACGCTGATGCAAATGCTTATGAAAGTTGAAAACGTCCCACAGTTTACTCTTCATTTTAAATCAATAAGCCACTATTCGCAAGTTACCTACATATTTTCTCGATAATTTCTGTGCAAATTTGTGACCATAAACCCAGGTTTGTCAAAATGTGACTTGTCTTGGGTCATTAAGAGTACTCAAGGACTCTTTTCCACCAAGCTATCTACATGTATATCACATGTGTTATACCACTAAGTCATTAACTTTGCTAAAACTTGCGATCATCAGTAAATCTTCACAACTACACTTATAACTTTCACACTATTTTACAACAATAGCTTGTGCTTGAAGTTATTCAATACAACAAAACATTTACTGTAAATATTGCAATGAAGAAAAAACAGCGGTCACCTACCTTTTCAAGAAAGTAGATCTTATACACATTGATCCATGATTGCATTGTAAAAAACAACATTATTTATTTGGGGTCTTTTGAGAGCATTGTAAATTTGCGATAACGTAAGACTAAGAGCGACCATTTAACATTTGCATTTAGTTTTATTATTTTAAATGTAATGAGTTCTGACGCAGGAAGCTACTCTGCCAGCTCCCGCTTCTCAATGATCAAAGGCTGTGTGTGATCTTTGTGCTAAGCTAACTTACCGGAATTGACGCAATTAACCTACCAGTATAAGAAAGAAGAATAATAACTCACTGGTTTGTCGAAAAGTTGTTTCACAGCGGCCAGAAACTAAAATAGCACAACAGGAACCCTACACCAATGGAGTTCAAGGGTGTACGGTCTGCACAGGGCAGTATTTTTTGACAGTAGAGAGAAAGTTTTAGATGCGTCTAAACACTGGATTCTAATATCGGCATTTTAGGCCAAAGGTTTTCTTGATCATACAATAAATGCGGCGGACATTTTTTGCTTCTGCACAGAAGGGCCAAAAACCACAATATGCCAGTGCCCAACAATTGTTATGGAATTACTGGGAAAT
Organism: Trididemnum clinides; assembly: GCA_963675345.1. Taxonomy (NCBI): domain Eukaryota; kingdom Metazoa; phylum Chordata; class Ascidiacea; order Aplousobranchia; family Didemnidae; genus Trididemnum; species Trididemnum clinides. The sequence continues at coordinate 4,859,197 of OY776305.1, read as the reverse complement.
AAACAAAGATAGTTGACGAGTTGTTTTAGTGACGGTAAATTCACAATTCAATCACAAAAAGTTTGGTTGAATACTTTACCAAACAAAAAGTTGCGGTAAGAATTACCTAGCTACTAATTATCCTACTGTGGCATATTAAGAGGAATCAAACTCAACCATCTCTCGTAAAATCACAGCCTTCTCTGTGCTATAGAAGCATCGTTATCTTCTGTTATTTCCTTTTTGACGAGTTTCTTTAGAGAGTAGTCACACAAAAACTTTCGAGTACTATGCTACTTTAAACTTCTTTAAAGTTTGCTTCACAAATCTAACTTTTCAGAACAATTTTTACGACACACCTTAAAACCGAACTTGTTACAAAGGAGATCTTCCTTCTTTAATCAAACTTGGTTGGGAATTCCGTAAAGTTATTCATTAATTAGAGTTTACATTATCGGGTTTCATAGCAAAGCAACAATGTTTTGAAATAATGTAGGTCAATTTTTTTGTGAATTAAGCTAAAAACGAACTTTATTTCCGAGAGAAACCAGCTCAACGATACTCAACTAAACCATATGTTTAGCTTTTGTAATGCAACTTGTTACAGTGGAATTCGGTTAATAAATCCACCTCGGGACAGCCGGTTTTGGATTTAATACGCGGCGGCTTTAATAAACGGCCTTTTTCTAAAATGCACAAAATGTAGTATTTTTTCAGTATTTATTCGACAAAAAATGTAGCGACTGAGCAACTCTAGCTTTTCTGCTGCTGTTTTATCATGTCTTCTTGATCTATTCATTCTGCAATGGATCCAGAAAACTTTTCTTTAAGTTAAATCTCATAAAACCGCTTCAAACTGCACAACTCCTACGACTGGTGTTCAATTAGTCTGCTTGATTAGGCCTACCAGTACACAAGGACATGTACGTACTTGTCCATACGAAACTGATAATCCAATATTGTTTCGTCACTTTGCAATATTGTACTTATTAGTACATAATGAAGAAAAATTTGACTGCATAAAGCACGTAAACTGGATGTATTAAGCGGCGCTTGGATTTATTAACCGAAGTTTTTATAACGGAAAGGATTGGGACGATTCCGTTCCAAGCAAATTGGATGTAATAAGCGGCTGGATTTATTAACCGTGGATTTATTAACCGAATTCCACTGTATTAACCATCCGTAAGGAGAACCTTACGATCTTCAAATGTGGTCAATACATTTTGAACTTCTATAAATATTCATCGAGTTTGCGCGGTCTTACGAAGAATCATCGCAAAGGAAATCTCTCCTCTTCAAAACCAACAGAATTTCTAAGAAATTGGAAATATCAAAAAAGGATCAAATATTTTTTTAGTTACACAATAAGGGGTAATTGTTTAAGAGTGATCTCATTTTAGAGGTCTTTCTAAAACGAATTAAATTTTCGACTGAATTCATGTCAGCTGAAGGTAAAATATCAGAAAGGCAAATCAATAATCATGATGGGATTTCCATTCAAAGTTTAGGCAATGTTTTATGCCCTCGGTGCGGAAGAAATTATCCAACTTTAAATGCTACTAAAACAGTAATATACTTTGCTGAACACAAAAGAGCATGTTTTAATGAATATTCGTAGGAGATTTAATGTAAAAGAGTCCACAAAAAAATTTTGATAAGGAAAGCCATCGAAAAAAACAAAAAGCCATTGATGACGAGAATAAGAGAACATCGACATAGAGCTTAAAGACCGCAAAAGATTATTAGATGCTTTGAAAGGCTTTGGAGCCGAAAACACTAATAATTGACGGTGGACTGATGCATGAAGATTGAAAAAGAATAATTATGTGTATGTATTAACTAGTACAGTCAACTTTGGATATAAGAGATCAGCCGGGACCAGCTCAATTAATCCCTTATAACCGACTGACGCAATGTTTGATCCGATACCCTAAGAAAGCAAGTTTTAAACGCTCAAAACACCCTTTTTGAAGCTTTTTACACTTTCCTCGCAAAGAAACTTGATGAAAACACACAAAACAAACTCAATAAAGAATTTGGTCAAATATTTATTTTGCCAATTACCACCGAATCCCACATCAATGTTATACTGTACAGTACTGTATTGTATTCATATTGCAACAGTCACTTATTCATATGAAAAAGTCCGTACTGTATCAATTGTAGATAACTCGAACTTAAAGAAACGCGCATTCAGAACAGCGCTCTCAGAAAAGCCCGTGAAATTGAAATCGGAACGGGCGCTTTTGGTTATTTCGACGCATCATCAGAACAAAAAATCGATTCCTAATAACCGACTGGAATTACTAGAAAATTATGATTGGGACTTTGAAATTTAATCCCTTATAAGCGAAAGTATCCCTTGTAAGCGAATATTTAGGTATTATTTTACATTGAAAATTATTGGAACTATTTGAAATAGTCTTCCATAAGCGCAAAACCCTTGTACCCGCATCCCTTATATCCGAAGTTGACTGTATTACATCAAAGCACTTTTGAAGGCTCTAGTCAGTCTAGTATTATTTTTATCTGGTGCCCTCATTAGTTAAAATAAAATAGTATTTTTCTTGATTTTCAAAGCAATTTAAAAGATGTGTTGAAAATTTTGCTCTTAATTTATTTTTTGAACTTAATATGTAATAAAGTGAGTGTGCAGCAATAGTTATATAAATAAGCGTGGATAGGAATCCAAAGAGGCAATGCACTTCTCTAAATTTTTGGATCCGATGAATTAAACTAGCGTTTCTTCATAAAGTAATCTATCAATGTCTTTCTGTGGCTATAATCGGTTGAACATCAACAAATAGTAAATATAATAACAAACCAAGTCGATTAAACTTGTGATTTATTGCGAACATCTTCTTTCTGAATAGATTTTGATTGCATCGTCTTGTTCTATTCAAAAGACTTTAGCATTTGTGTTTAAGATCATCAAAAAATAAAATTTTTGTATTATAGTAATGATAACATTGTGATTTTATTTGCAGCAAAATAACTGAGAAGGCTTTGTGGGAGCAGTCAGTTGGTAAGTGACAACTTAGCAAGGTTAACTAAATGTCACTAAATTGGCCATTGGCCACCATGGCTCGTTGTTTTAGGTCAGGGTTGGGCAACCCCTGGGACGCGTGCCGAACTTGGCACGCAAGCACTTCTATCTGGCACGTGAGCGAGGCCTCGGAAACGAGATCCTTCCTTCTTTAAATGAAAAAATTAATAACTTACAAGTCGCAGAATTATCGTATAGAACTCTGTGTCTGTTTCTTTCATTTTCGTTTGCTAACAATCAGTTATTTAATTTAACCCTTATTGTGCTTTTGATACCATATGGCTACAAAGAAACGTATTATGATGTAACAACTTGGTGAGTGTGCAACCTCAACAATTTTTCTCGAAACGAGCGTAGTAGTCATTTGGCTACACTCTTAGCAATATCGTTTGTCTGCGCCGCCATTTTTCTTCATTTCAGCTTGGTTTATGAAGCTGTAGAGCGCATGCTAGTTTAAAGTTGCTTGTTATAGTACTGTCATAGGTTGATTTTAAAAGAGATATAAGTTGCAGAAGACGAGTGAAAGGTTTTCTTAAATTTAAATTATTGTAGTATTTTAGGCTCACCTTTTGTTTTTCATTAAAAAACTTGATTAAGTTTCTTTTTTGCCCTTACAGATTGAGCATAACGTCAGGATCATCAGCCAAGAAACGTCGTTTAATTGAAGATGTTCGAGTATTCCAAAAATACTGGACTGAAAAATTTGGTGTGATTGAGAAAGAAAATAGAGCTTTATGTATTTTCTGTTTCGAAACGGTTGTTTGTAGAATATCTTCTGAAAAAAGGCACTTTGAAAGTGTTCATAATAACGTAAACAATAAAACCGAAGAGGGAAAAAGAGAATTAATTCGTAGTAAACTCAGCAAAACAAGAAAACAAGTTGATAATTGTATGAACTTCATCTCAGGAAGGTCCAGTTCCAACTTAGTTGCTGCTAGTTTTGAAGTTTCAAAAGTATTTGCTCAACATGGAAAACCACTTAGTGATGGAGATTATATTAAAGAAACTTGGTTAGAGTGTGCACCATTTCTTTTTGACAACTTTTCGGAAAAAGAAAAGATTATTCAGCGTATTAAAGATTTATCTCTGAGTAGGAAAACAGTTAGCGATAGGATACTTAAGTTGGAAGGTGCTACTACCAAGCAGTTGAGACAAGATTTGTGTAAATATTGTTACAATATTTGGCAACATCTAACGCTTTAAATCTATAGTTTTCGCGTAGCCAATCTGTGATTTGAACCCGCGTTGTGTGGTTGTTATGTTTGTTTCTCTTGAGGTATCGTTTTATTGATTAGTTGTTGAATTTGGCAAAGTTGACCCTAAAGCGACGCTGCGAAAACTGCCTTCTTACACACCTTTACATTATTATCAAGTTGACACGTTGCAAGAAGGATTACGTTGTTTGTAAAACCTGCACGTTTGAGTAGAAGTCAAAGGATTATCATAGAAGCTCGTAGATGCCAACGTAGAGGAAAGTTGGTTGAGCTGTTTCTTTGTCGATTATTAGTGTGTTGGAGCTGTAGTAAAGAAGAAAGTACTTGGGGGTCAAAATAGTTCGAAACCGCTACGCCGCTACAACGCTACGCCGCTAACAACGCTACGCCGCTACAACGCTACATCGCTAAAACGCCAACGTCGCCGAAGCCAATCCATCTGTTTTTTCATATCTGCTTATCAATTTCATTATTTCCATTTTCAGTTTTGCGTATTATCAATAAAAATTTATCAAAGAATTTATTCAAGAAAGTCAGACAATAACAGCGTGACGAGAGGAAAAGCGCGTTTCATCTATTTACAACTTCAGCTTCACTGCAATCTGTCTCGGGTTCGGAGACTACCCCAAGGGTCTCTGCTCCACGAACCCGTTACAATTTGTCTTCATGCGAGTATTTTTCTATTTGTATTGATGAAAGTACTAATCAGCGGCGACTCCGGCACTCGGGCTGAGCCTGAGTGACGAAATGAGGGAAGACTTTGTTAAATTTAAATTCTGCGAAACAAGTTTAAAACTTTTTAACTTAATTATATTAAGTCCAAAGAAGAAGCCGGACATCGTATAAACCACCAATGTTTATGGTGGCAGTCGCTTTTTGTGCTTAACGTTTTGTCTTGCACGGGCTCAACGAAAATAGCCAGACTCGCTGTGCAGAGAAAAAACGAGAGAGAAACGATTTTCAAGCATTTTTTCGAATCAAATCCAACTCGGGCTTGATTACATTTGCCCGAGCTGTAACAATGCGAGCGTTTATTGCGTTGTTTCAGACACTTTTTGCTTAATTTTTTATTGAAATCGGGCACAGTTGATAAAAGCACCCGTTTTGTTATAACTGTGTAAATAAAGGCGTTTTACAATAATCAAATGGCTGGATAAATTGTTGCTATTTTTTGTCTTGCTAGTTTTAGTGCTGTATTTACTGGTTTTGCAATATTTTGCGACACTGTTAGTGACGAGCCCGAATAGCCATAAAAAGCTGGAGTCGCCACTGGTACTAATATTATATCCAGTGGCAATTTTTTCAGATCTTCAAAGCCATCAAAAACTATTTTTCAACATTATCGAGTCCGTTGGTGAGCAGTTCTTCACAAAATTTTCAAAATTCAAGAACTAGGAGAGACAGCAAAATTCCTGAGGATTTCAGACAGTATAAAAATGGAAGAACTCAACCTACAAAAGTTTTCATGGATAGACATGAATGAATTTGAAATGCAGTTGATTGAATTTCAGAGTAGCTTAATTTGGAAACAAAAGTTTATTGACTTTGAAATTGACTTGGAAAATATTGAAAAAAGGCGATTAGAGAAGAAAATACTAGAGAGAAGTGCAGAAAACGAACTATTGCGGGCTTAGAATGCCATTCCTAAAAATTTTTCGTGCTTAAAAAACTTTGCAACAGCATTACTCTCCATGCTTTCATCTACATATGCTTGTGAAACTTTTGTTCTCAGTTATGAACTTTATTAAGTCTCGTAATAGGAGTAGCCTGACTGATGAAACTAGTAGTTCGTGTATACCGCTAAAGGTAACAAAATATAAACCCAATGTAAAATCTTTGTCAGCGGTAATGCAGCAGCAGAAGTCTCACTGATGTAGCACGAGCATAGTAATCAAAGCTTTTTGTCGGACTGATATTTTTTTTTGAAAAGTAACTTCAGTCTTGGTTAAAAAGTTTATTGTGTACTTTGTTTTGAAAGAGGAAAAACATTGTTTTTGTTTGGTCGTTGTTTTCAAGATGAATAAATGTAATTTTGGTTATTTTGTGTTTTCTCTGTTTGAGTGAATTTTTATCATTTCTTCAAGCAACTTCACATACACTTTTAAGGACGTCAAGTAGTATATTTTCACAAATTTTGGTTGGCACGCGGAAAAATTTTTCTCATTGATTTAGCCGATTGTGGCACGCAAACCGAAAAAGGTTGCCCACCCCTGTTTTAGGTAAACGTCGTAGAAAGACAAACAGACAAAAACAACATCAACTTAAAAGTTTGCAGTTGGAAATGCATGCTTTCGTCACTACCAAATATTGAAAAACTTTACAAAAATTTTAACAATAGATTGTTTTTGGCTGTATACACGAAGGTATGCACGAAGTCATTTGTAGTCCAACTATCTGACAACGAGCACACGAATGAATTTTGATTGCAGTTTATGAAGTGGAACAATCAACGATGCATTTTACAACACGCTTGGAACCGAAATCCTCACAAAGACAATTTCTCACCTATTGCCGCCGATTAATTGTTGTGGCGGCTATACGAGTTTTGTCTGCCTTATAGAGCCTCACACAGGATTTGAATTGTGTTCCATTTATTGTTGACAAACTTGTATTTGTATTTCATAAATAAATTTCAAAGCATTAAAGCACAAAACAATATAATAAATAATAATTGCAGTAAAGTTAGCGAAGATTTAATCTTGGATAAACACAATTGACTTACTGGCAATTCCGGCAGTCACTTTTGTAAATTGGCAGTTTCGAATTGTAAGTTGATATTTTACAAACTTATTTTACACACTTATTGTTCTGTATTAATGAACGAAGACACTTTAAAACAAATCGTAATGAAATTTAAGAAACAGCAACTATGTAACACTTGAAATCAAACACTGCTCAACTCAACAAACTAAAAAGTTATATTGAACAAAGGCCGCTGAAACAAACTGCAATGGCAGTGCTAATTACAGTTAAGAAAAACAAAGGGCGAGCTTATTTTTAGGTAAGTGTTTAATTCAACTGTACATGTTGGTGACCGATTACATTGAAACAAGATTTATAGCAAAAGGTTCGAATCCTGAATAGTGAAAATTTAGTTGAGTTTAATTTAGCGCTTACATCACCTCTATAACAAAATAAAATCTATCAGATTGGAATTTCTGAACATTAGTTCAATGTCACGAGTCAAATATTTGCAACTGCTGCAAAGTAACCTAACTACATAGTATGCTTTCGGATTTGGTTTTTATACGAAATGATTCACTATCACGTAAAACAGGAGCCCGCAAATAGCGAGCCCCGACCCAACCCAATTAATTGATCTGTACTATGAAGCAAAGATTTTTTTATTTCTGTTTTTGTTTACTAATTCTAAACTACTTGGCGTACAAACATCAAACTGGACACGATTAATCACTACCTCAAGGTGATTCTCATGAGATATCGACGACGTCATGATGACGTCACATCTACATACTAAAAGCCAAATTTTGCTTTGCATAAACGTGTGTACCTACGTATGTACGCTTTAACTCCTCCAAAACTACTGGCCGTATTATATGAAACTTTATGCGATTGATCACTACCCAGAGGTGAGTCTCATAAAGGGTTTGATGAAGTTATGATGACACAACAATTCAAGAAAATTTTTTTAAGCATTGCATTTTTGATACAGAAAGACATTTTGAGCTTAATTAAAGCCAGCACTTTACATGCCAATTTCAAAACCTTTTTATTTTTTTACAATAAATGATGATGATGATGATATAATGACCAATTAATTTTACAGTAAAATGATTTTCTCAATTTCTTAAAAAATACTGACTGTTAAAATGCGGTTATGATTTTCCTTCATTTCCCTAAAATATTTTTGTTTGTAATTTTATACTCCTTTCGTTTCAAGACTGCTGGGACATATACGTCCCAGCAAAAAGACTGATAGACCACATATGTTCTCTACCAATGTTGACCGCTGTTAAATTTAGTTCGATGTAATCCATTCATTTCATCGAAATAAAATACAGCATGCATACAAGGATGTGATTTCGCATTATATGCTCTGCTTAAAAATTCAGTCTTGAAAGGGTTATACATTTTATGCCTTCCAAGCATGCTTGCTTTACTGAAGGTTCAAAACTGGCTACTCCATAGTGCTGTCTGCTACCATAACAGTGAAAAAAAGCAGCAAACAATCTTTTATTCACTATTGTTTCGAAAACATACTAGTAATATATGGCCTGTTAAAAAAGAATGATACATTGCGATTACAGTATTGACATAGCGTTTGTTAGAAAAATCTACAGTTTTAAAGTACTGCAAAGGCAAACTGTAATACTTTTGTGCAGTTGTGTCGCAAGCCTGATTGATTTTATCTTCTACGATATACATGTATTTAATCAAATGTAGCAAAGTTCAAGAAATTCACCATTTTTACGTTAAATCTTACAGGAATCGATTTCAATAATTGCGTCTTTAGTACGATACCCTGGTCGATGAATTTGACTCTCAAAGCAAAATTAATAATCTATTGTAGTAACTTAAATGTAAGTGATTGACTTTAGGTTAATTTCTCTCTTTCCCTTGCTACGACGATGACAGAACCTAACAATATACTCGGAGCCTGAAAGGTTAGGTCATAAAAATATAAATAAGCATGCAACTACGAAAAGCCGTTAGTAGTATGCAAAATATTTAACAGCTTGTTAGCCGGCGTCGTCTGCAGCGCCCCCCAATGGCAATGTCGGGTAAAAAAATTTAGTTTAGCCGGCAGCGCTGGCTTTATTCATTGAACACTTGCTTGAAAAGTAACGAAATGTTTAGGCACCAAGCACAGTGTAGATGGTGAGCTATTTATGAAAAGTAGAAATTGACAGTAGACAGTGCATGTACAGAGTAATGATGCAACATGTAATATTTTGCTACGTCTGCACCAATCAACAGCCGCTTCAACGTGGTGGTGCGGTCTTCGACCCTGTTTGCGTTGGGTCGGAATGGCTGTTGGCCTTCCCGAGGGTCCCAGTTACCCCGAAAACTCCCCTCACACAAATCATTTTTGCCGTGCTGCCCCCTGAACGACCGCAGAAAGTTAGCACGTAGCCCCTAAAATTGGTCGACGGTTTTCTCTCTTGTCCTTCTTCTCATTCTTCTCCTTCTCCTGATGAGCGGCAATGTTCATTCTAACCGTGGCCCCATCTTTTCCTATTCAGTGTGTGCTGGAAAGGTATATCGGTGCAAAGCTGCACCAGCTCCAAATGTGTCCATTTGAAGTGCTCACTTCTCTCTTTTTCTAGATTCAAAACTCTAGGCAACTCTCACTCCCGGAGCTTCCCTCTCTGCTGCGTCCCTGCTTCTTCTGGAGATCCCACAGCTACCAGCACTGTAACTTCTTTTTTGGAATCTTCCAGCTTGTATACCTCCACTGTGCTACTTCACCCATCTGGGCCCCCTCTGCTAATGCAGCACTCCCGTCCCATCCTCGCCTTCAAATTTCATATCCTTCTTCCGCCCACTTCGTATCTTTTTCCTCTGTACCTACCACAATGCCTCATCTTCCTTGCTGTGTTTTTACACCTCTACTTCCTCTTCACCCTCTGACTGCCTCAGGTTTCTTCAATGGAATGCTGGGGATCTCCGAGCCAGGAGCAATAAACTACTACACTTTATTTCACCTCATCCTGTTGACCTTATTTGTATCCATAAATCTAACCTTAATTCATTTTCCTCTTTCCTGATCTCTGGATTCTCTGCTCTGCGATCTGATCGCAACCACTCCCGGTCTGGTATTTTTTCTACTTATGTCACAGACGTTAGCGGCGGCATTATTATTTTCATCAGGTAGGGCTTATCCTTCTCTCAACTTTTTACCTCCTCTCTTTCTTCATTTGAACCCTACTCTGATCATGTAGGGGTCAACATCTCTCTAAACAACTCATCCTCGCTCTCATTCCTCAATGTTTATGCTCCTTTTTTTGCTCTTCTCCGTTGGATATCAGAAATGACTCCTTTTCTCCCTCAATTCTTCCCTCCTCCAGACATCTCTTCATTCTGGGGTACTTCAACTGCCATAGCCCTTCCATAACTCAAAAGATACTTCTGATCCCCGTGGAGAGGAAGTATTCGATTGGGTCATCTCCTCTGACCTCCTTCCACTCAATGACTCTGGCACATCAACTCTTCTTCATCGCTCCCCTGACATCTCCTTTGCTTCCTCCTCTCTCCCCCTATCTAGCTCCTAGAAGGTGCTTCAGGACCTGGGTTCTGAACACCTACCAATTCTATTAATTATCCCTCTTTCTCGGTCTTTTGTCCCAACGAACGTCCCCCTTCCTTCAACTTTCAGAAGGCTCGTTGGAATGACTTTGCCTTTTACTTTGACTCTCACTGTCCGTCTTCAGAGAACACTGATCTCTTTCTCTTATCTCTGCTGCTGCTGTCTTCACTTCACTGGCATTAAATGCAACTAAACTTTCCATTTCTGTCGGCCGCATCAAACGCCGACCTAAAGCCTGGTTGTCCACTGAGGTGGAAGAAGCGGTTAGTGAAAGACGTAAGGCTTTTGCTGCCACTCACAGAAACGATCAAGATCGTCAGCTTCTCCGCTACCCAACTTGCCTCGTCTGTCATTGCCAAGGCCAAGGTTGAGGCATGGCAGACGACTTGCTCTTTTCTCTCACCTAAATCTAACCCTAAAGCTGTGTACTCTATCCTTCATTTTGTCGCTGGCTCTTTTTCCTCATCTTCGTCCTCTTCTAACTTTCCCAGCTGTTCCTCTCCCAGGGAGTCGGATTCGGTCTTCGCTAATTACCTGAGATCCCACTTTCTTGTCTGCAGCCAAAGGTTCTGCGTGGCAGAGCCAGAGGCTACCTTTCCGAGCTCCACCGAGCCACGTGCCTTGAGGAGTCTCATTCGTCCTTTTGCTTCCCCATCTCCCCGCTAAATTTTTTGCGGCTGGCACAAATCTCTTCTCGTCCACTGCCACAGGCCCAGGCAAAGTTGCCTATCCTATACTAAAGCACCTCCCTAGCTCTGGCATCGATTTTCTCCAACACATTTTCAATTTTTCCTTTCCTTCCATCTGGAAGACAACTTCTATCATTCTCATTCATAAGAAGGGAAAGCCTCTCGAATCTCCTGCTTCTTTCAGGTCTATCTCGCTCACCTTCTGCTTCTCAATGCTTTTTGAACGCATTATTCTATCGCGTTTACTCTTCTTTGTGGAATCTAATTCCATTCTCTCCCCACGCCAGGCCGGTTTCCGGGATGGACGGTCTACTCTTGATCAAAATCTGTTCTTTTCTCAGTCCATTTTGGATGGGTTTAACAAATCCAGGTCTGGCTCTCGAACGATTCTTGCAACTATCGACTTTTCCAATGTTTCCAATTTTGTTTGGCATCCTGCTTTTTTCCATAAAATTATTTCAGCTGGCCTCTTTCCTTGCTTTGCTCGTTGGACTCAATCTTTCTTTTCTGACAGGCGTGCTTACGTGGTTTATCAAAATCAAAAAAGTCGTTCCTTTCGAGTTTGTGGAGGTGTTCTGCAAGGATCCGTTCTTGGCCCTGTACTTTTCTCTCTTTTCATCAATGATCTCCCTGTTTCTCTGCTTTCTTCCGTCAGCTGTTCTCTTTATGTTAACAATCTGGCTATTTGATTCTCCTCCCCTTCGGTCCCTACTGCAGTGGAAGCCACACAAGGAGCTCTAATTCGACTGGATTGTTGGTATTAGTGCTGGTGTCTTCCTATAAATCCGAGCAAATGTGAGACTTCTTTCTTCTCGGTGGATCCCAACCAAGTGCAGTTGCGTCGCAAGCCTGATTTGATTTTATCTTCTACGGCATATTTAACCAACTGCAGCAAAGTTCAAGAAATTCACCATTTTTAGGTTAAATCTTACAGGAATCGATTTCAATAATTCGCGTCTTTAGCACAAAACCCTGGTCGATGAATTTGACGCTAAAAAGATAACCTATAATAGCTTAAGTGTAAGTAATTGATTTTGATTTAATTTTTGTTTACCTTGCGTTACTATGGCAGAACCTAGCAATATACGCGAAGCCTGAAAGGTTAGGTCATAAAAATATAAATAGGCGTGCTACGTTGTGTCAATATATTTTGTTGGTTTTAATTCGTGTATACAGTAGTGTCGAATCTAAGTTCTGTGATCGTTATTCGTTGTTTGTTAAATGTATCGGCACGCCGTCAAATGAATTTACTCGCTTTGAACAGCCTACGGCTGCCCTCGTTTGAGCCGTCAGACAATCAAAACTTGGAGATGATACTGGTGTTGCTTTCTGGTTAAAAACTTCATTCTAAAACTTGACGTGTGTGAAAGAGGTTTGTGAACGCCTGTAGAAGAAAACTTTGTAAACGATTCTCAAAACGAATCTCGAACGAAATCAAAAATCTTGTGCTGTCGAATCCAATTGTGTGCGAATGAATAAAGTGGAATAAAATCAGTGATCGCGTTTACAAAGCTTATGTTAAGCCAGCGGTGAGCAGGCTCACCAAAAGGAATTAACAAGGCGTACAACTACGAAAAGTCCTTAGTAGTATGCAAAATATTTAATAGCCTTGCCGGCGTCGTCTGCAGCGCTCCCATCAGCAACGCCGAGGCTAAATAAATCAGTTTAGCCGGCAGCGCCGACTTCATTCATCGAGCACTTGCGTGAAGAGCAACAATTTGCTAATGTTTTTTATGCACTTTCATAAGTCCTGTTCATGTAATGGTGATCATCTTATTCTCTTAATCGATACTGGTAATCCTCACCAAGAAAGAATGTTGTCACATATCATTATTACTTTTAAATAATGTAAGAGGGAAGGTTGATGGAGATTAAAACAGAGTCAAAAATGATGGTGGCGGCCAAATCGTGGTTGTTTTTACAATTACAAAAATTAACTATTGAATGGTAAGCTAGTTTTACTAGTTGGGGTGGCCCATTTTGTATTTATATTTGTGTTAATAAGTTCTTTAGCTGCGCTATTTGTCTTGTTTTTGGCACAGCGAAAAATGTGGCTATGCCTTTTCATTCATCATACTCTAGTAGGCACCTGTTGGGCCAAGTTATTTTCAAACAAAATATTCGCTCTAAATTTACTAATCAATTAAAGTAGTATTGCTCAACTTTATTACAAAAATTAGCAAAGCCTTCGCTGCCAACTTACTCTTAAAACTTTTAAAATTAAACTGCCAAATTTGAAATGACGCTGCTAGGATAACTACGGTATCAGTAACTAAATTACTAATATAAATAAAAGATATAATAGAAAAATTTGCTCAAAAATGATCACCAGCATCATACGGTACCATAAAGCAATCTATTACATCATGTCAACAACCCACGACCGGTTTCGACCTTATTGGGTCTCATCAGGCGGGTGTAAAAAACACTCAATAATAAACATGCTAAAAAAAAACAATTTGCCATTGGGTGCAAAAAATGCAATACAAAACAATATGATACAGCAATACCTATATCATGGGGGTCACATTCAAGGACACACACACATGACATGGACAACAAGTCACATCGGTAAGCCCTAATAGGGGTGCGGGAGATCATTGTCAAGACTTATCATTAATACATGAGTAGCTAGTTGCTAGCCAGCAATTTTCAAGGCAATCTCCTATCAAGAGGGATCTGCCTCCAGCATCAACATATAATAGAAAAATTTGCTCAAAAATGGTCACCAGCATCATACGGTACCATAAAGCAATCTATTACATCATGTCAACAACCCGCGACCGGTTTCGACCTTATTGGGTCTCATTAGGCGGGTGTAAAAAACACTCAATAATAAACATGCTAAAAAAAAACAATTTGCCATTGGGTGCAAAAAAATGCAATACAAAACAATATGATACAGCAATACCTATATAATGGGGAGCAAATTGAGCAACTGAGCAAATTGAGCAAATTGAGCACATTTTTCTGTTATATGTTGATGCTGGAGGCAGATCCCTCTTGATAGGAGATTGCCTTGAAAATTGCTGGCTAGCAACTAGCTACTCATGTATAAATAAAAGATTACTGCTCAAATATGACGAAATATTGCAAAAATATTTCGTAGCCTACTGCGCAAGCTAGCATCAGGTAATGAATACAAGGTGATCGAATTAAAAGGCTAAGATGAGATTAATGTCAAAGGGGAGAATAAAGTACACACAAAAATCTAAGCAAATAATACGAAAAAATGAATATAGTGCGTTATAGTCTAAAAACTATCATTCTATGATATTTATTCCTAGCGGCTGAAGAGTATGCAATTTACTTATTAATTCAAAACTGCACTTTTTTTTCTGTAATTGTCCGATTTAGAAAGAAGACCAATACCAAGAATTAGAATATCATCCAAGCAATGTTCTTCTGAATTAAAATAATTGGCTATGGAAGTGTCATCTTCTTTTTTAGTGTAACGCAAATGTTCACTAAAACGATATAACTTACGACTGGTTTCAGCGGCATATTGTTGCTTGCATGGCTTACAAGAAATCAAATATAATCCAAGCCGTCCTACTTTTGAGTAAAGATTATTGTTTCATCAATGAATACTTGCCATTGCAGCATAATTTTGTTTAATTTTACCTATTTTATCACTCCCAATAGAGTGTGAAACATTACTTGACGCTGGTTTTGGATACTACCAAAACTCTGAAATTCCTTGTAATGCCACGGACTAGCCTCAATCCGGATGGTAATCCTAACCGTAACACTGAACCTAACACTAATCCTAACCAACCTTAACCTATTAAACGTAATTATAACTGTAAATCCTTTTAATCAGTTGATTTTTTATCCTCGAAGTCATAAAACGAAAAAAATGTTTTTTGTCGGGTACTTTTTTTGTTATTTAAAGGTAACTTAAGTTTCCAACTGCCATTAATATAGTCAAAAATGCAACAACTTTGTTGAATGGTTTATGACGCCACAAAATATGCTGCCAGATAAAAAGCAATTGTTCGCATGGAGTGCATGTACAGGAACCTGTTTTTTCATGACTGCCGTGTATATTCGTGGCTGTTTTACAAATTATTTTTGATAAAAGTGGTAAGTTATTGATTTAAGTCACTGCAAATGAAGACACTAAATAACATGTATTTTGTAAGTGTCAAAAAATTGTCCAGAAAGACAGCGGAAACTTGTCGATAATACACATTTGTTTGCACATAAGCCTCTGTAAAGCCAGAAGTTGCGTTTAGTACAACCACTTGGTATAATTAATTTGCAAAAATAATGTTACAGAGTGCTGCTTTCATAACAGCGTTTAAAACAGGCTAAAGGGTGCAGGGTTACTTTGCACTTGTTGGCATATAAACACTGAACGACGTTTGCAAGTTTTTTCCGTGTCTGTATTTTAATTGGCTTTTGATTATTACATGGTCGAACTTATCTGTATGTAAGTTTTCCGACACTTGCTGAGCATATTGCAAGCAAAGTAACTTTTTTCGTCTCGATGAAGCAAGCATTGTGGCAACTATTTTTCTCTTAAAAGCAAGCATTGGTCATAGCAGCATTGAGACTTGATGAAAAAAAGACCACCACCTCCTTTTTGAACAAATACTAGCTCTGTATGTAGCAACAAATTCATCAAAGCGATCCACTTCTTCTATTTTTTAATTATGCAACATCAAAGCGTGTGGCATCAGCACATTGGTTTTCTTCTTTTCCGCTTTCGACCACCGTTTGATAAAGCTCTCTGGTGTAGCACCAGTGTCGCGGTTCAACAGAAATTTATTTATTCTATTTCAATTTTAATTTACTTCTTAAAATTGAGGCGACGTATAGTATCGCTCGAATAATTAAGTCTGGTTGCAACTTAATAGCTAGGAAAAGATTGGCTCCCACTAAGATACTTTAACCCACGCACTTCTCGATCACGAACTGAACAAATACGGTGTATTCACAAACCGCTTTAAAACTTCAATTTCCTTCGCTTGTCAAATACAGAAACTAAAGCACTTTACTGTATAAATATCAAACTAACCAAAACTAAAACACTAAAATAATCGCTTGATTCCTGTCGCAAAAATCACCTCAGAGCAATGCCTTTTTACTACACTCTACTGCCTCTACTGAACTACACTCTGAATAAATAAAAAAAATCTCGCCGCCTTATATATACGACTGTAAAATAATCTAGAAATTGCTCGAACATCACGTGCACAGGAAAAACACCGTTAATAAATTACGTAATCGGAAATAATAAAAAAAATCTTCGAGAAGAAACAAGAATCACCAGAATACACTGGAACTTGGTCACGTCGTCAACCATTATGCCGTCAGAAAAGTCGTGTAAGTTACAAATCTATTAATAAATCCGAAAAAAAGGTCTTTTTTCGAAAACAGTTTAGCAAGTTTTGGGCTTCAGACAATTCAGATTTACAAATAAAATAATTACTGCAAAATAAAACAACAGATCACAACAACTATCCATGTATAAAAACTATTTTTTTACGCAAATTTACTTATTTGTGACAACCAGCAAAATTTGAAGCGCATGTTACAATAGCTGTGTCATGCCAAACTACAACTACATTTACACGATTATCTGAGCTGCAGTCATAAGAATCGTTTTAATGTTCTTCATTGTTTGTTTTGATGGAACCGCTGCATTTTTCAAAAGATTTTGACTAATAATAACCAAACATTTGATGCCACGATTTGAAAACTCATCAAGCGAAGGAAAAGAGGAAAAAAGATTGTCAAAGGTAACAGAGAAACCACTCGACGAACCATCTTTTCCTACAATACGCAACGCAACATCAGCACCTTAGCCGAGGCCTATGTCTGAGAGTTTAGTGTCAGCTCCAAGCTCCACAGTATGGCACAGCCTGAAGTAAGTATCCATCAGTTGAAGCAAGACATCACAACTTGAAGCCAAACCGAATTGGCTTGCCGCATATGAACTGTTTAATTCCATGTTTTCTAAAGTATGGAATCATGGTTTTATCGATGCTATGGTCACTAGCGCTGGAGTGCTTTTTGAAGTTGCAATTTAGCATGTCAAATAGACAACGCATTTTGTGGTGTCGGTCAGCATTTATTTTAGCACTGTTAGCCAAATGCAAATTTGAAAATATATCTCAAAATCGCTTTTGGTTCAATGCCTTGGGCACCGTTGCACAGTGCGTATCTGGAGCAACTGACCAATTATAGTTCACGATAAGGCACTTTGCAATGTCCAGAAAGCAAAATGATTACAATTACAGTTTTATTTTCATTTTCATCTACATTTAAAGTTTTGCCATTTTGAGCAAGAAAGTTTCTCAGTCCTTCACTAAATTGGTAATGAGCACAAACTTAAGGTAGGCTTACAAAACTATAACAGGATAACACCAACACAAGGAAATTTACGGAAATTCATGTTGAATTACGGAATAACTTAATCACAGACAGTGACACTGTTTCGACCTATCAGGTCTCTTCAGTGCAGTTGGTGACCAATGAGAAACTAGAGGCTTTTAATAAAGCATAGCTTAGAGTAGACCGTCACACTTGTGGGACCTAATGGTCTAAGCTATGCTTTATTAACAACCTCTAGCTTCTTATTGGTCACCAACTGCACTAAAGAGACCTGATAGGTCGAAACAGTGTCACTGTCTGCAGTTTTCTAAGTGCATCGCTAGCCTCTTGCATAACTTAATCACAGAAATACGAAAATTCATATTATAAATGGAATCACTAAAATACGGAAATTCATTTTACGAAAGGAATTACTGACTATTAGAAGTATGGAAAACTACCGTTACCAAATAAAGAAGTAACGAAATTTCAGAAACACGAAAATTTATGGAAGTCAACATACACTAAAAATATAACCACCCAATTGGTTAGTAGTAGATAATTGAGACAAATAAAACAAAGCATTTGCACAAATTTTCGTATTTCTGCAATTTCGTTACTTAAGAGGCGTCTTCTCTGTATTTCAGGAAGAATTTCCTTAATTTCGTAAATTTTCGTATTTTAGGGTTGTTCCTATAACAGGCTATCACAGTTGGTTTTTAGCCTATAAGAACTGAAAAAAATCAAGATACAAAACAATAATATAGAGTTGTCACTCTGATCTTCGACATCAGCAACACAAACGAGTAAACTGCCTATTTAAATTTCTTGATTGCATTAAGCATTCACTTAAATTTTGACCTCATTTTAAGCCGCTGGCAACTACAGTTGCCAGCAACAAACTCACTTTTTTTATTTCGTCATAAAAGACAATAATTTTATTGAAACAGGTTCGGAAAAACAAGCAAGCATTTATCTTTTAAAATTTATTGTGATTTTCACCATTTCAAATCTGTTTCGCCTGTTTCTGTCCATTACTAGTTAGCCGACCAGACCACACACGCAATAATTACTGTTTTTTCAAGTTGCTCGTTTTCATTCAAATATTTTAGAGTTTCCACTCGATAATAATTTTTTGTGAAAATATTGTAATATTTTTTCCAAAAACAAGCTTTTTGTTGCTATAAATACTCGTAAAATATGACAATCAGTAGCAGAATAATTGAAATTTTTCTGAGGATGTCTTTTTGCCAACTAAAGATGCCAATGGCGTTTAATGGGTTAACTCAAACCTTAATCCAATCTTAAACGCTCATCTGCGCTGGAGATTTTCCTGCTGTTTCAGCAAAATCTATTTTTATAAAACACTTTCCGCGTTTTGGTTTCTTCTGCCGTTGTTTTTCTGCTCCCCAAAAAAACATAAACATGTGATATTACTGCATGTGGTGAACATCATCATAACGAGGGAAAAGTTGTACGCTAGATTTTCACAAAGGTCTTATCTATGTGAACAACTTTTAATATTTGGCTTGAGCTCACAGCTTGCCACCTTGGCAGTTAAGCTGCCCTTTGATAGTGATCAACCACCGGACCTACATCATAAGCCAATCGTCGGGTCCATGAGGCTCATTATGAATTGGTTTTTATTCTTGTTTTTTCCATTTACTCTTAATTTAAGACCAACTCAACACGTCATCTAATGAAATCTGGTATGCACTTATATAATTAATCTAACCAAAATGCAAGGGAAAATTCTTGGTTTCGCCACTCTATAATATGCAGTTGTTAACAAAATAATCTCGGAGTAAGTAAAAATATGAAGGCTGCTGTTTGCCAAGAAAGCAATATTTGTCTCTTGTTAATGCAATAACGACATGAAAAATTTAGATTTTGCAGCATATTTTTTTTTAAATCTAGTCTTTTGTGTTCTTCAACTTTTGACAACACTGATGACAAAGCAGCAGTTCTTTGTTCTTGTAGTTTGTACCCCGTTTCTTCCTCGAGGGGCAAGCACTACGAAACACAATGGAACCCTAAAATCCGAGCAATTCCCAACGGCCAGGCCGAGAGGTTTTGAATAAAAAGAGTCGCTAAAAAACATGCGCTGTAGAGTCCGCAGTTAAACATTAAACAATGAGAGAAAAAGTATCCTGACTCGAAAGATAACAGGTGCTAAACGAGAAATTCTCAATTCTGCTCATTTTTGAAGCGATAAAAATTTTAAACAGCTGTGTTCGTTGCAGCGAAAACTAAAAGACACAACCAGCATGACAAGGAAGCACAAGTTCTTCGGTGGAAAATAAGGTTAAGAGACTATAAGGTACTGTAGTAAACTGAAGCAGTGCGGCATATCTGACCAGCTTGTCGGCACAGTTGCTTACAGGAAAAAATAAGTTAATTTGGACTCATTGCACCCTGTAACTAGAGAAAGAGAAAAGGACAAAAGTTTCCCTGATATGTGGCAGACAGTTTGAAACCATATAAAAGAAAAAGAAGTGGGAATCACAAGAAGGACGGATCAAGAATATAACATAAAAAAATGAAAGAAGACGTAAAAACTTGTTGATGCAGCTGGGGCCTCAGAAAAGCTAGCGCAATGGTGCAGACTTCACCAGACAAACTTGAACAATCTAGATCTGCAGAGTAGAAAAGGGCAACTTTAGTGGCAAAAGTTAGCAATTGATGAAAACATCGGCGCTGAACAGATTCATCAGTCCAAATCACAAGGCCAGAATTTAGAAGAGAGCCAAGGTGGGCAAGAGCAGCATCTTGACAAGCAAAATGTGGGTGAGAAAGCATGCAGAGGAAAGTGAGCTCAATCTTAAAAAGTCGGGTTTGAAGACTGAAAAAAACAGGTTCCATAGAGAAGAAGGGGAAAACCAAAATGCCCTTTATGAAGATAGAAAGAGAGAGCATATACTGATGACTAAGCACAAAGTCTTTCCAAGTGCATCTGGAAGGTGATGGTTTTCTGTGGTGTTTAAGTCAAGCCTTAAATTGGAAAAGAGGAAGACAGACAAAGAGTCAGCTCATAAAAAACAAAGCGAAAA
This sequence comes from Trididemnum clinides, assembly GCA_963675345.1. Lineage (NCBI taxonomy): Eukaryota > Metazoa > Chordata > Ascidiacea > Aplousobranchia > Didemnidae > Trididemnum > Trididemnum clinides. Next base: position 4,838,627 of record OY776305.1, on the reverse strand, counting down.
GAGGCAGAGTGACTAGCAAAAATGGCAAAAAATATTAGGAAGAATAGGAACAATGCCGCGACTGGCCGCTGGGCGAAGATGCTCCTACTTCGCAGTGTTGAAATCAGAGAGAAAAGAATCATCTGAGTAAAGCACAGGAAAGAGCAAGCCCCAGAAATGCTTTATAGAAAAGAAATAAGGATTCTTTAGCCACTTGAGGAGAAATAACGCATATATATGCCAAAAAAACTCTGCCAGAAGATGGATGACGTATACAGTATATACACATTTTGACAATTGAAAAAAGGACGGATGCTTTTAATATACGCAAAACCTCCACTAAGTCTTGATTTATCTTTTGGCAACACCAACGAGTGGTGTACCGGGGAATACATCAAAGATACAAAATTTTTTATCATTTCATGAGAAATGAGCCGGGAATTCGGACAAGTGTTCACAGTCTACTGAAGAACCAATATTTTTTGATCAGTCGTAATAACTAATAGGTTACAAAGCTGCCTTCTGTTAAAAAAATAGATAGTGAATACAGCAGTCATTTGCCAGATATGCTTTCTCCAACCAAGAAAAAAGCAAGGCCTCAAAAACGATGTGGAATGTGCCGGTCGCATTGGAAAAGAGAGGAACACTTTATTGGCGCAATGTCTGTAAAAGGCCTGATTAAGTTTGTGCTATGATTTAAAGTTTACTACAAAAAATAATTATTGCTATCTGGTATAAAAAAGATTTTTAGTTCTAACTGGCTGTGCTAAAAGAATAGAGCCACTTTAAGCATTATTTTGTCTTCCATAATGATTAATTGGCAAGAAGTCAAGTAAAAAATTCGAAAACAAATTAAGTGCAAAAAAACATGATTTAGGCAAATCTTTTTAATAATCAATTTCCTGTTTGGCAAGCAATACGCCTTGAAAGGAAAGCCGGGCGCAAGTGGTTAGAGTAGCTCGATGAAAAACGTAGATACTGCGTAAAGCTATCAGAAAAGAGAAGAATTTAATTTTCAGCAAAAATATGTGAGTAGAAAAGAACAGAATTCAGTTAAAAATGCTTTTGATTGTGACAGTCACGCTTGTAATTGTGACAAAAGCGTTGCTTTATTACGCTGAGCTAAGGCTTACCCGAGCCATCGTTGTATTGTATAGGCCTACAGCAAAGTTACGTCAGACAAGATGGCTTTCAATTAAAATAGGTGCGAAGAATGAAGTAAAACTGACATCCGGCATGTAATACCTCCCAGCTTATTGGTTACAAATGAAGGAGTTGCAAACACAGAAGCTCCTGTGTAGCCAGCTGTCACTTCCTAAATGGAAGATATTGTGTGTGATTATTGTGTTTATCAGGACCGAAATAGTGCTTGAGTTGCATAAACTAGCAACAGCAATTATTAGTGTAACAAAGCACTTGATTAAAAAGTGATTTCATTTCGACAGTAGCTGAAATGCAACGCAGAAAGTGAAAAAAGAAGGAAAAAGTTATACCAAATGCTATTTAACCGGGGAAAAACATCCTACTTCATGGGATGGAGGCAAAAAACCTATGCTCAACACAAAAGAGAATGCTTTACAGAAATTCTATCACAAAAAATAAAAGACCAAGTTCGGAAAATGGGCCCAAAAGAAAGATTGGAAATGAAACAATCGTTTGACAAAAATCAAGAGAAGCTAAAAAGACGTTGAGGATAAAGGGGAGAAAGGGGATCCCGTCAATTAACCGTGAACAAATTAACCGGCGACAATTGGTTTTGATCAACTGACCGGCAACAAATTGGCCGGCGACACAAACCAATCGGCAACAAATTGGCCGGCGACACAAATCAACCGTTATACATTTAAATCGTTTTAGCATAATAAACGTAATTCGAATGTCAGCTTTGACAACTCCGCATTGTATCTTTAGGCATTTACAAGCAGTTGTTTACAAGCATTTACAGGCATTTCCATTTACGTAACTTTAAAGCTAGATGCTGACACTTTTAGAAAAAAACTGATTTTAAGGTCTGAAAATGGCAGATGTTATCTTTTAGAAAAAAAGTCTGAAAATGGCAGATGTTATCTCTGAGAGAGGGAAGAAAAAATTAGTTTACAACCATTACATTTTCTGGAGAGATAGACAAAGTTCAGACGGGAAAATTACATTCTGGAGATGCAGCAATCGCTACAAGAGTTTTTGTAAGGCACGTCTCCATACTGTAGATGGGTTAGTTACGAAAGAGTTGCACAAACACAGTCACCTGCAAGAAGAGAGAATATCATATCCGACGCGACAGTGGGATTGCCAGGCGCCGTCAGAGCGCAAATTGTGAAAAAAATGTAAAAAGAACAATACAGCGAACACGACTTAGGACCGCGGCAGCACCTGTAAATCCACAGAACTGTGCAGGTTTAGAAATACCTGACTCGTACAAACATATCCTTTTACATGATGCTAGGGGGCCAGAACTTTTTTTGCAGTATGACTCGGGGGCTGAAGAAAATAGGATATTAATTTTTGGCACCGAAAAAAGCAAGAGTACTAGAATTATCAGAAAATTGGCAAGCTGATGGGACGTTCAAGGTTACCCCGCCAATATTTGCACAGGTTTACTCTATCCACGCTTCACGACATGGCGACCTTGTCCCTGCGTTTTACTGTTTACTACCGAACAAAGCACAAGAAACATATGAGCGGCTATTTCGCGCAGTGCGGCAACTGATACCAAATGCACATCCAACAAGTTTTTTGGTTGATTTTGAAATGTCTGCAATAAATGCAATTCATATGGTGTTTGACTATGATGACCTCACAGTAAGTGGTTGCTTTTTTCATCTAAATGAAAATGTCAGGAAGCACATGCAGCAAATTGGACTTTAAAGAAGGTATCAAAATGATCCAGAATTTGCACTACTGCTGCGTCACATACCGGCTTTGGTATTTGTTCCAATACAGCATCTGATTGAAGCTTTTGAAACATTAGAGGAAGTCATGCCTGATGAAATGCTTCCGCTTCTGGACTACTTTGAGCGTACTTACATAGGGCGTCGCTTGCGTGCTCGCCGACGAGACCCGCCATATTTACATGACTTCTGGAACGTTCATGTTCGGGTGTCAAATGGCGACGCAAGAACCAACAACAAAGTTGAAGGTCACCACAATTTAATAAACAAAATGTTATCAATGCAACACCCAACCATTTGGAAATTTATAGAAGCTTTGAGGAAATTGCAGAACATAAACAAAAACAAGATTGAGACACTCTGTGCCCAAGGGCCGCCTGCCAAAAGGAGAAAATATAAGGATCTGGATGTGCGACTTAAAACCATCGTTGAAGATTTTGCAAACCGTGACATATTAGATTTTCTCAGAGGCATCGCCCACAACCTACAATTTGTGCAATAAACTTCCTTGTTTGTCAAATAACAGTTAATGTAAATTTTAGTGCCCTTAATTATGTAATGCTACGAGGGGCATACCAAAAGTTCTGCACAATAGTTCTGTATTAGGAACATACCGAAAGCTCCTTCCAAAGCTTACCAAAAGTTCTGTACAAGGGGCTTAGCAAATGTTTCCTCCAAAGCAGACAATCAATGCTGCCTACTATCCTAGTCTCCTTCACACAGTCAACTACAAACGGCCAAGAGTCAGGCCTGGAAAGAGTCATAAGCACCCCCGTTTTTTTGCAGGACAATGCACGTGTCCACACAGCAAAAGTTTCCATGGCTAAATTACATGAGCTGAAGTCGCAGTTACTTCTTCATCCAGCTTTATAGCCCAGATCTTGCTTCTAGCGACTTCCACCTATTTGGGCCACTCAAAGACCCTCTTCGTGACAGAAGATTTGGGGGTGAAAGTGAGCTGAAGAAAGCTGTGAATGAGGTGGTTAAGACCATGTCAAAAGACTGGTTTGAACAAGAAATAAAGAAGGCTGCAGAGCATTGGAGAAGGTGCATTGACTTGCAGGGAGATTATGTTGAAAAATACTTTGTTTCATTATTTCATGAATCTTTGTTTTAAAAATATAACAGTTTGTGCAGAACTTTTGGTATGCCCCTCGTATATGTGTTTTTTTTTAAGTCTTTTTGTTTATTTGAATAAACGGTTAATTTACCTCCCGGTCAATTTTGATTCGAGTTGGTTGGTTTAAGGTAAATTTACGTCACGGTCAGTTGGTCCCGGTTAACTTGTTCGCGGTCAATTGCGCCCGGATAATTGTCGTGGAATCTCAATAAAGAACTTGCAGGAGCTCAAAGAGTACAAAAAGTGCTGGACAAGGCAGTGGACAAGGATTTGGCTAAAAGCTTGGGAAACATGAAGATTTGACATTGAGCATAAAAAGGTGGAAATAATTTTTAATGACCTGCAAAAACAATATACCAAAAGTTAATCAAAAAAGACTTTAAGCAAAAATGTGTGTTTATGACAATTACGCTTACAATGACAAGTTGCAGATTGTGGCGTAGCCTTGTTTACAATTTTAATGTATACACTTCAGATCTATGAGACACAATCTCACAAAAATTCATCTATGCTGACGACCTTGCTGAGGCATACCAGGCTCGAGATACAAAGAAAATTTAGAAAGTACTGGAATCTGATTGCCAGACAATATATAACTACTTTAATAGATGGTACCTGAAATTGAACACCGCAAAAACAGTAACCAATTTCTTCCATCTACGCAATCATGAAGCTGATAAAACCCTCAACATCAAAATAAACCATTCGAAACTACCAAATGACAAAACTCCTAAATACCTGGGGCTGTACGTGGACAGAACCTTGACCTACCGGAAACATATGGAAGAAAGTGCTAATAAACTAAAAAAGAGAAACTCCTTAATACGAAAACTAACTGGAACAACTTGGGGCGCCTCACTTTCTGTACTAAAAATTTCCGCTCTGGTACTCTGCTGTAAGGTGGCTGAATACTGTGCCCTGTCTGGGGTTGCAGCTCACACACACCAAAAATCGACATCCAACCACGCCAGGAAATGATAATCATAACACGCACTCTGAAATCTAACCCCACTCCCTTGGCTACCAACTCTAAGCTCCATTGCACCACCACAACTAAAAAGAGAACTGGCGACTTAGAGACAGCATAATCGGCTAAACTCCACTCAAATCGAGACGCCATTGAAACAAGTAATGAAGAAAACCCGGACAACCACCAAACTAAAATCGAGACGACCCTCTTCTCCGCACAAACAAACGATTTCAACCTCCAAGAAAAATGGAAACAAAAATCGCAAGAAAACATCCTTACTGAAGGAGACCTTGTTGAGGATCCAACCAATCCATAACCCGGCTTCCACTAACTAACAGGAAAACAATGGAGAACAGCCAACAGAATCCGAACACGGCATGACAGTACAGCCACAAATCTGCATAAATGGCACTATTGGGATTCTTCCACATGCGCGAAATGTCACGCCGCTCGACAAGACATGGATCATATAATACTCTACTACCCAAGCACATCTTTACCAAGGGGGTATACAGCGATCCGTGAGGCAAAAAAGGATGTCATCAACTGGTTAGACGACACTGGTTTGGAGGTGTAAAGGAAGATTTGCCATAGGATTACTACCACTAACTACCCGTATCTTTGGGGGTATAACCTATTATAGCAAATAAATATACTCTTTTATTCATTTATTCATGTGTATAAGCACATGCTGTATGGAAAGCTTGGCCCCGCCATCTGGGAGTCACGTAAAGATCCAAGAATACCGCAAAGTGGTTTTTCGAAGTGCACAACAAACGAACTTGCCGGCTTTTCCTCGCGTTAACTCCAATTGGGCCCGAAACCGAAAACAACATAAAAATGGCAGGTTGGGGAAACAATCTAGAAAGTTGGCCTAATAAGGAAGGATACCATGAACAGAACAAAATAGACCAAGGGAGTGCACTCCATTGCATGCAAATAATGTGAATCCGGCGACGTTCATGAATGGAGAAAATAATAGATTTCAAATTACAGGTCGCTACTTCTACTCATTTCTTTTTAGAGCAAGAGATTTGGCAGCAAATATCAACTTGCTTAGTTCAGCTCGTTTAATTCATCGATAATATAAACATTTCATTGCAAAATATCACTAAGGAGAAACGGTACTTAAACCTACAAGTGATTGAGAATCCAATTCAACCATAATAAAAGCGCAAGAACAATATTAACGGCTAGCTATAAAAACTAATTCAATCGAAAAGTAACTTCATTTGACCAGAAGCTAACATGCCACGAAGGAAACGCGGAACCAATGCTGGAAAATCTTTAGGAAAAATTGATGGAAAATATTGGTCTGAATGTTTTGTATGCGGAAACAAATTTCCAAATTCAACACCGAAAAATACAGAAACTTTTGCTGAACATAAAAGGAAATATTTTAATAAATACTCACTTGAAAAACTTAAAAAAAAAATACGACCGAAGAGTTCTGATGATAGAATTTTAATGGAATCATCTTTTGCGGAGAATGAAAGGTCCCTCGAAAAGCGCAGAGAAAACATCAACGTTGAACTTTATGCCGCTAGAAGAGTACAATATGCTCTGCGAGAGGTAATGAAAGAAAGCGATGAAGAAGAAACAGATTCCGAAGAAACCGATACCGAAGAAACTGATACTGAAGAAACAGATATTACAAAACCTTTTGAAAATGATGAAATAGCAACAAATTCTGAGCAAAATGCCGCAATTGTTAAACCGATGGAAGAGCTGAAGCTTGCGGACGACGAGAATGAAAGGGTCCACAGAACACATAGAGCCGATGACTTCACAAAAGAATCAAAACATCACCTTGTGCAGAAATAGTTTGTGTATAAATTTATAAGATACTGCTTAATGTTTTTACATGACTGTTGTGCTGCAAATCAAGTGTGTGCAATCTGCGACCCACAGAAGAATATGATTTGTGGTCTGCATTCACAGATAGATCACTGCTTAGGTCTTTGCTTCATTCCACCTTTTTTTTGAAATTGATGTTCAAAACAAGTCCACATTTTTGAAATTCAGCTTTTTTGAGGTCGATTTCCAAGAAAAAGAAATCTTGAATTCAATCTCTGCAAAATCAGCAATTCACTTATCTCTTGTGGTTGATTCTAACTTCTTCTTGAGCTCAATCTCTAAAAAAAATGTTGTTGTTGTTGTTGTGATTTCCCCTCCTCTTCCTCGGGATGGAAGTACGGCACGAACGGCCATTCAGGTTCATGCCGTCAGCCTAATTAAAATTAGGCCAGGGAAAAGATGGCAGCCCATTTCGAACCAGTCATGAGTGAGTAGTAGCCCCACCACCAACAAGGCGGATTGCCATTGGTGGGTACCCAAGAGTTACCTTTTACGACATGCTGGGTTAGCAACTTCACAATTCGCAGTGTGCCACTGAAAGAGTTTATAGTAACCGAGATCTATTTAAAATCCTTACCTCCATGAATATAGCAAGTGATCACCATAACCGTATCATATATCGATTTATAGAGTTATAAAGGTAATCTACGCGCTTAATATGCATGTTCACACGAATGACGTGGTTATTTCACAATGTAATAGTATTGCAAATAATAAAAACCTCCCTTCCATAATATGTCGAGACCATCCCTGGACGTGTTTCGTCCTTTTGGAGTCCAAAAGCTGTTGCAGAGTATCTTTGCTTTTGTAGCATCAACTTATGCAAAATACTTCAATCGATTGTAATTAATTAAAATATGGCTCTCATCCTTGTTAAAAATTTTGCGCAGGAAATTCAAAAAATGCGCAAAGAACTCAAAAATGAGTCCAAATCAACGTATGCTCGAGTTTGCTATCCTGTTTGTTATCTTCATATGTGACTGAAGATCCTTCGCAAGAGTAGATAAATGATTAAAAAAACTTTTAGCATTTTGCAAAACAAGCCTTTCGTGCTTGAGCGAAAGAGCATTGTTTTCACAGCTTCATGAGTATCGCTGTCTTTTGCATTCAAGGCAAAACCAGTTTTTCAACTGCCGCACAGCTGTCGTCGTCGATGCACAACACCAAACATCCATACTTGGCTTCGAATTTTGGCCACACTTCCCGTTACAATTTCCACAAAACAAGGACCCTTGGCATGTCGAGGTTATATTTGAGAAACTCTGCTTTAGAAGACAGGAAAAACGGCTTGGCGATGCTGAACATAAAAAGAACATTGGCTTTTAGTGTAAATTATGTTATAAACAAGATGGTTGAAAAACTCGTTTATTTGACTTCATCTTGCATCAAATAGCACTGCTACAAAGACATGTTTTTCCTAGCATTCTTTGCTTTCAGTTACATAATTTTCCCTTTTTTTTCTAGAGGAAACTTTGTTCTTATTTAACTTGACTAAAATATTTGTTTTTTGTAGACACAGCGTAGTAACGTCAATAAGCACATTGTGGAAGGCTTGTTTAAAAAAGGTAGTATTCTCAGCCTGCCTTCAATTACCGGAATGTCATTATAAATTTTGTGTGTTGTACTCGCAATGATTTCGCATGTTTTTTCTTGTCTTTTTTCATCTCAATCTTGTCAACATTGTTCATTGTTTGGCCCTATTTTGAATGCAGAATGAACCCACGGGCAGGTCAGTTACAGTATCCACTTAATACAACTGTTTCTACATTTACTTTGGACTTCAAACCTATTGCAAAAATACCTCAAGCAGTCGCATAATTTAACCTCGTTGCACTAAAGTTAAGAAATTCTTTTTGTTGCTGATATTTTATTGCGGATAGCCCTCTTTTGTGACGTCATTGCATTTGATTTTGATGTTGCAAAGTGTCTTTGTTTAATTCTAAACCCTAGCCAAAGGAAATTCCTGGCTCGCCCACTGCCAAAAACTGTTGCGCACTGCATTCACTGACAAAATCATTCATTTTGACGACATGCGATAAAATGATTGTCGGAATTTTATAACTTTTTATAAATATTTTTGAAAACGTAATTTAAGTTGTCAAACAACAGAAGCTACGTAGTTAGCGGCAAACGAATACAAAACACCATGCCTAATATAAACACGAAATTAAAAATGAAATAAAGTGTAGTAGTCTTTTTTCACCGCAAGCAATCACAGGTTGTTTGGCTTTTACACAATAATTGAAAATTATTTAGTCGCTTTAGTTGTGTAGTAATAAGAGCGTCTGCTTCGAATGCAGTAGGCTGGTGATTCAAATCTCAACCAGATCATATGAAAGGCTTCTGCTTAGTGGCACGCAGAGCTACTCTGCACGACGCCCAGCATAAAGGAGATAGCGTGGAGAAAAAGCCCGCGAGATCTCTTCTTATTTCTATTTAAAAAACCCTTAACGGAATTTCTCTACGTGGTAGGCAGCCGGTAGAGCAAACCAGTCTGTGGTGATTCAGCCTGGTTAAAGAATAACAAGCAGAGCACGAATGAATGAACAAAATATCTATCCAATTGTTAGCCTACACAGGATGATTGGAAAGTAACGCCCAATTAGTTAGTGGTTTTTACTCCAACGTTAACCTTAGCTAGTAATGCTGAAAGAAAAGTTTTGGCCTCGTTTACAACACCAAGATATAATGTTTCAGCGTGATGGCGCCCCAGCTCATTATGGTATAGGGGGCGAGAATGGTCAAATGATAAGTTGGGCGAAAAGTGGATTGGCCGTCGCGGCTTCATCGAACGGCCACCCAAATCTCTTGATCTTAGTCGATGCGACTTCTTCTAGTGGGGTATTTTGAAAAATCGTTACACATGAGGAGCCCGAGAAGCACCGAAGAATTTAAAAACGCGATCACAGCAGAGATATCGGCAATCAACGCCAATCTTCGTCAAACGGTGAGCCACTCGGTGACTGATCGTTTGCGACGATGCCTGGCAGTTGAAGGTCAGCTGTTTGAGCATTTGAGTCGAACAGACTAAGGTTCGTTCATGAAACTTTTGATTTATTCTTTGTTATCATCAAATACAATCTTAATTACTAAACACTTGTATTCGCCCTTGTAATATTCGTTTTTGTATAACTTTTCTTAGAATCTGAAATCCGACATTTGATTGCCTTATGTGGAATTTAAAATCGAGTGTTACTTGCCAAACACCCTGTATATTTCTCAACAAGAGTTAGAGTTGCTTTTGTCATGACTACCTCAATTGGATGCTTGAGCAGAATATTTGATGCGCGGCTTCAATAGAAGCTGAATATATTGCGAACGCCCGATCTTGTATTACTCAGGCGCGTCAATAGCTCCGAAGCGTCAAGAAGCTGACACTAAAACAACGTCTCAATCGTGAACGGTGGCAGGAGTTGCATTTACAATCACCGCAACGACTGTCAGTGGCACGCACAAGATAAAAGCTACAATGCGTGAAACTGGTACAGAACAAAAGCAGGTTTGTTTATTACCAGCCAATTGCAAACAAAGTTTATTATTATTATTAAATGAAAATGCATGTACGGTATTACATAATAAACATATCCTTCCAGGTATTAGAATAAAACAACTACACCTAATCTATGCGCGCTCCATACTCGCATTCCCTCGACTGTGGCGTATCCAGCCCCACACCTTGCTGAGCCACACTTACATATTTATGCCATATGTAGGCATCAAGTGCTTGGCTTGAAACAAAATTTAAAGGCTAGCATTTTCACATAATTTTTGTCAAGTTTTTTTACAGTTGAACATTAGGCAAAGCTCTCACCTCTTCTGTTGGCCATTTTCTCAAAAATTTGTTGGACCACTTTGTCCTTCCTCCTGGCTATTTGCCTATTATGCCTATGAAATGCAGCTTTAAATGCATCGTGGACCTTTCGCATTGAATTTGAGCCAACACCAGCATATTGGCAATGAAGTACCCGAAGACAGATTGTGTGTCTGTATCAGTCAAAGATACTGGAATTTTAAGCAAAGAGCGTTGAGTTGTAAGCAACACGACCGAGCAAACCTGTAGTTTGCTTTCGAACTCACGCTTTGGTCACTAAAGTCCTGTGGGGCGTAGCAACGAAGAGTTATGGGATTTACCTCCTGCTCCCCCCCCCCCCCCCCTTGAGGAGTTATTGACGTCATACTTGGTCAACATACGTCTTTCTTTTTGTATACACAATATGGTCTACTTCTTTTAGTTTTTCCACATTGGGTATTGAAAACGTTGAAGTTCACTACTTCCGCTAAAAAGTAATAGGCCTAATAGAGTAGCATACCATGGCCACAACCTCTGTTTTACGCGAGGTGAAATGGAAAAGTAAATACAATTTCGGTAGAGAGGTGACTTTTAGTATCCAAGTTGCTATTATTGCTACTAGCAATACACCGTTGAACATAATAATACAATATATTTATACAATTCAAACGTTTTCGGCGCTACATTTCGCCCTCATCAGGATCTATACACAAATATTTACAGCATTAAAACTTTCGTTGAACGAAAACACAAAAAACATAAAGTAACTTGAAATAGTTCTGACAAAAAACAGTAAAGCTTCATTCTACGCTCTTCGTAATTGTCTGGTCACTGCTAACAAAGAATTTGATAATAAAAAAAAAAAAAAGAAGAAAAACAATTGCCTGCTAGGAGTTAATCGGATTTAGGGTTTTGTAAATAATTGTTTCAAATGAATAGAAATTGTTTGGTTAAATGATTAAATAAATATCTTTAATTAAAACACGTTTAGTAAAATTGACGCTCCGTTTGCATAGAGTTGTTTGTTTAGCACAGGGTTGCTTCTTTTGATGACCAAGGCTTCATGAATTTTGGCTTCGTAGGATGTTTAAAATAATTAGAAAATGCCAAACATCCTACGAAGCCAAAATTCATGAAGCCTTGGTCATCAAAAGAAGCAACCCTGTGCTAAACAAACAACTCTATGCAAACGGAGCGTCAATTTTACTAAACGTGTTTTAATTAAAGATATTTATTTAATCATTTAACCAAACAATTTCTATTCATTTGAAACAATTATTTACAAAACCCTAAATCCGATTAACTCCTAGCAGGCAATTGTTTTTCTTCTTTTTTTTTTTTTTTTTATTATCAAATTCTTTGTTAGCAGTGACCAGACAATTACGAAGAGCGTAGAATGAAGCTTTACTGTTTTTTGTCAGAACTATTTCAAGTTACTTTATGTTTTTTGTGTTTTCGTTCAACGAAAGTTTTAATGCTGTAAATATTTGTGTATAGATCCTGATGAGGGCGAAATGTAGCGCCGAAAACGTTTGAATTGTATAAATATATTGTATTATTATGTTCAACGGTGTATTGCTAGTAGCAATAATAGCAACTTGGAAAAGTAAATGATTTACACCAGTCAACTTTTGTCAGAAAAATGTTTCTAATTTAATTATCAGCGAGTTTATAATAACGGGTTGCTTTCGCGCTTATCGTTTCCGCAGTTCACAAATTCTATGAAAAATCCCAATTTACAGCTCAGAAAACTGTTTTTCTAGTTGAATTATAATGGAATATTGGTTTTCAATATCTCGCTGTCCTGTTTTCAGGCTGCACTAGAAGAATAAGTGATATTTTTAGACAGTATGCAACAACAACGGCTATAGAGTTTATCAGATTATTTTGAAAAGAAACCAACTTGCGAAAATGAAATGGCGGGACAAGTGTTCAGGAAAACAGAAGCAGTTCCACCGAAAAACAATGCAGCTAGAGTAAGAGGTTCACAGCAAATAAACCCGCCTGGGCCTTCTCATCAGAAGATGTGCTGGTAAATGTAGCAGAATGTTTTACAAAACTCAGATGATTTTATTTGTTTCTCGGAAATTGAAAATTTCCATCGTCTCTACACCTGAAACCACTTTGTAATTAATCAGCTTTATTCCTAGGTAATTTACAAATCGAAATTTGAATGAACATGCCAACAATTGAGTAGAGAAAATACACACATGATAATAACTTTTTGCTAAATTCTTATCTATACTTAAGTCTAATAATTATACAAAAATCTTGTTGGAGGTACAGAGTTTTGATATAGCTTTGAAAAAAGCTGTTTGAGACATAAGCTTTTCGTGACGCTCTCATCAGTGGCGGTATCGCGTCAAAAGGGAAAATCTAGAGCAGGGGTTACCAACCAGGGGTGCGAGGTAACATTTTCGAGGGTGTGAAGTGGTCACTCAGATTTTTGTGTTGCATTGGTGTACTGTCATGCTTAGTTCATCCTGTGCTATTTGTTTTACACAACCTGTGTCTAATTACAGCATGCCAAGTGCACGGCCTTCAATTCAACCCGAGATGATGCTGATCTCCGAAGAACAAAAAAAGGTCAACACATGCAATTTCAGCCGTGACTTCAAAATTGGCCCACATCTTGGCCCATGACATGTTATGAATTGGTCACATGTTAAAATATTTTAGGGGTGCAAGAACATATTAGGGCATTTTAAGGCTGCGAGAACATTTTACGATATCTTAGGGGTGCGAGAACATATTAAAATACTTTAGGAGTATGGGCAATTAAAAAGGTTGGGAACCACTGATCTAGAGTGAGTAAGTGTTTTATGTGATTAATTCGGACGATAGGCAGTCAAGGCAAGCCAATAATAGCGTTGGTATTGTAAAGCGCGCCAAGGAAGATTTCACAATAGCGAAATGCTAAAGAAAGCGCAGCAAGAGGCCAAATAAGAACGCCGCGATTATCAAAAGAGTTTGTGAGCGTAAACAAACTCTTTCTGTCTGCATAACGCCGGATGCTGGGTCTTGATACAAGGTGCTTCTAAGAGATTAAGATGGAAAGAGCTGCGTGCTGTGGCAAGGATTGAAAACCGCTTGTTATCATAATTTAATGCACATTGATCATTTTCTAAAAGATGCTGACCAATGGCAGGGTCACAATCCGGCTTGGTGTCGTTTCGTTTGCACCATCTGTGTGACTGAAATCGACGTAAACGGGTCAATTGTTGTCTTAACCATTGCGGAACATGTTGCTTGATGCGGTCCTGTAGCCGTTGAGATGTTCGCCCTACGTACCGACTATCATAATGGCACTTATATCCATATATGATAACGTATATCCATTTTGTTCGAAAACAGAGGAATTTTCAGCTCGCAATTTCCATTCGAAAATCCATTTGTTTCCAGTTCGGATACGTTCGAAAACTGAAGTTTCACTCTATAGGTTTGCAGAATTACAGGTCATTTCCCGATTAGTATTTTGATAAAAAGTGCTATCGGGCTTATGGAAGTGCTCTCACCATATCGTAATTACACTTAAAAAGTCAATTCAATTTTTCAAGGAACCTATTTGTGATGAAATTCACTCTAATTATTGAACAAAAACGAGACATTTGGTAATGGCGTCTTAGCTTTAGCAGCAGTAAACATAACAACACTTGTGGGCAATTCTATTATATTTTTTAAATTGACCCTAGCTCAAACATACCGATTTAAACTCGTTAACTAACCTAGCAACACGAACACAGTTAATCACTGCAAAACCGCTTTTAGTCGGAATAAGGAACAAACCTTCAATCAAATTAAATATTTTTAGTAGCTCTACGGGTTGAAGCGCGGCTTTAAGACAGGCAACAAATGATCGAAGTTATTACAGATTATGAATAGAGAAGACTTGTTTACCAGGCTACCTCTCATGCTGCGATTTCCCAAATAGCAGCTTAGTATAAAAACTGCTGGACCAGGAGCAGGAAACTCTTCTTGATTGAAGGCCGCATTTAAGTATACGGGGAATCAGTTCGGTCGCAACTTAAAAAGTACGCATGAACAAAATACATATAACGAAGTGTGTTTATTGATAACATTTATTGACTGCAACAAGGTTGTTTACCATGAGTAAATGAATGATTTCAGAATTGTTGCTGTTAAGACTAATTGGTTCTCCAGGTGAATGTTCCTTATCTGAGATCTCAAACGATCCTTGATTTGTGTCATGTATGTGAATGCTAATTCACAGCGGTAGCTTGTATCAAAGCAAAATACCATTTTTCGAGCTTGCTTACGCAAAAGTGGATATTCAACAGCATTTTTCCGAATAAAGATTTTAAAATATGGTCATCTGATTGTTCAATTAACTTCATTTGTAAATGATCAATCACTTGATGGACATTCGCTATATGTGGTTGATAAGCCGGTCGCAAGTTGAAATTGTGATTTTAAGAATTGATGTCGACTCCTTCACATCACATGAATTATTTGTTGTTTTTGCCATCTGAGGAAAATGTTCTGCTGAGGGTTGTGACTAGCAGAGGACAGATTTTTAAAAATTCAGTTTCCTTCGAAAAGCCTGAATTTGTTGCCACATTTCGTATGCAGATTTTGTTTCACCTTGCAAGGAAACGTTGAGCTGATTTCGTTTTGACCTTATATTGCTCAAAAAAACACATTTCTATGTAAAGTTTGTTCTGAAAATTTACAAGGTGCATTCTGATCTTCGAAAACTTGTATAATTTGATTTTTTAAAGACATAATTCTTTCATGCACTTGTCGTCGTAATAAACAGCGCACTTTTGAATGACATGGCAGATCTACACCAAAAGTCTCATCATCAAACTGGGAACAGTTGACAATATTGCCGATGCTGCATTGGATTCGCTGCAATCTAGTTCACCATATTTCTTAACCCCTTTCAGCGAATCACTTAGTGAAGCAGATTTAGTACATATATTTTTTAGTATAGCTTCGAAAAAAGTTGTTTCAGCCGTAAGCTTTTCGTGACGCTCTCATCAGTGGCGGTATCGCGTCAAAAGAGGAAGATCTAGAGTGAGTAAGTGTTTTATGTGATTAATTTGAATTAATTCTCCAGCATTTCGCTATTGAGAAGTCTTTCTTTCGTGCGCATTACAATACTAGATCTATCGTTGGCTTGTCTTCATTGCCTAATGTCCAAATTGATCACATAAAACACTTACTCACTCTACATCTTTCCTTTTGACGAGATCCCACCACTGCTGAGAGAGCGTCACGAAAAGCTTATAGAACAAACAGCTTTTTTCAAAGCCATATTGAAATTCTGTACCACCAACAAAATTTTCACAGATGTTTTGCTGACGTAAAATAGAGTGAAAAGACATTAATGTATCTGGATTTGGTGGTTTTTCCGGAAATGATGTCACAAATCCTTCACGCTTTCTTTTCGGTAAAAAGTGCACTATCTGTGCACACAGTTACTAAATTCTGTGAATCTACGTTTGCTTTACGAAACTTTTCTTTGAAGAAATTCATCTTATTGATTCCTCGCCTTCTTTCAATAAGAGCACCAAACCTAGCATATCCTCAAAACACTGAAAATTTGAAGTAATAAGAC
This sequence comes from Trididemnum clinides, assembly GCA_963675345.1. Classification (NCBI taxonomy): domain Eukaryota; kingdom Metazoa; phylum Chordata; class Ascidiacea; order Aplousobranchia; family Didemnidae; genus Trididemnum; species Trididemnum clinides. The sequence goes on along the minus strand of OY776305.1, from coordinate 4,822,442 downwards.
GAATAAAAAAATAACACTTGTAACCAATCGATATTAGTTGACTCCTCCAAGGTTATCGAATAGTGTATATCTTTGCTTTGGCATATTGCATGAAGTTGTGGATACATCAAGCGCTAATTCATGATGCCGATCAGTTATGGCTTGTCTGGAGAGAGGTACTTTTGTGCTTGTTGATTTTGTCTCGATCTAAACATGATACGGCTTCAATAACGCAATATTTTATGACTTCATTACTACACGGCTGGACTCTTTCGCCGAGAATGTACGCTATTTCATGCGTTGCTAGAGTATTGTTTATCCCTTGGGTTGACACCTTCTTAAATACTTTTCGCAGCCGCTGATTTTTAAGTTTCGTCTCCTTTGGCTCATTCTTACGAACCTCTCCTTCCAATAAACCATCAAAATTTTAGAGTTGGGTAATGCTGAGAAGCACTACACTTTTTCACAGTTATCATAAAGTTTCAAATCAAGCACATCATTTTCTTTTACTATAACTCCCACTCTTTTAATGGAATACCTTCTTTTCCACTTCCTTGCATTGGTTTAGAACTAGGTCTAGTTCTCTCAGACCTAGGGCTAGCTTCTTTGAATAGGGTTAAAACTAATACTAGCTCCCTCAGTCCTCCCTTACATAAAATTAATGGACCTATGTTCCCTTATAACTCTGATTAGCTCTTATATAAAATAGACCCTAGAGTTAGCACCCTCAGATCTAGGGTTAACTCCCTTAAAACTGCGGTTAGCTCTCTCACAAAAAATTAAAGCTAGAGTTTACACCCTCAGATTTAGGGTAAGCTTCCTCACAAAAAGTAATAGACATAAGGCTAGCTCCCTTTCATAGGATTAGGGTTAGAGTTTAAGTTAGGGCTAGGGTTAGGGTTAGGGTTAAGGCTAGAGACCAGCACCGCCGCCATCACCGCCGCAGCACCGCCTAAAACGTCGCCAGATGACGCATCCTATACTACTAGCCAGCAGGGACTGGAGAAAGTCTAAGGAAAAATCAAAAGAAATTAACGTCACGGTGTGAAATCACACCTCATGAAAGAGATTTCTGCTAATTTGCTTAAAAATACTTTAGTATCAAGTACGTCTTTTCTACTTCCTAACCAAGGGAAAGGCAAGGCCCCCTTGAAATGGAGTAAGCAATAAACAGAGTATTTAGTCATATAGCGTTGCCAGCACCTTGAAATCAAAAATCTAATTGCTAAAAAGAGCGCACCAGATCATAGAAATTGGATGTGCAAAAGAAACATTAACTTTTTTTGCTGTTCACACAACTGCCCAATGGGTAGGCCCGGCTTGGCTGGCTGAATCAATATTCTTAACCCTGACATTACCAATCGGACCCTGCGAGCGACACCGGCAGTGCCGGTAAGTTTATACTACACCAGAGGTGGGCAAACTATGGCCCGCCGAACGTTTTCTGTGGCCCGCGGCCCGCCCTCGTACACAAAGCACACTTTTAGATTTTATCCGCTGATCGAGTATCACTGTCTTATTTACAAGTCGCTTCTACTCAATTAGCACACGATGATAGTCGAGCGCATAGTTATCTTAGTGTGCTTAGGCCTAGCCCTAACGATTCTATCCTTTTTCTTTTTTACATTTTACTTATTTAGGCCTACTAGTTATTACGGCTATAATAAGCCCAAACATGAGTGCTACTAAAAAACGTAAAACTGAACATGACTGTCGAATATTTAAGGATGAGTGGTCGTGGAAGTATATGTTTACATCCGTTTCTAATAAAGCAGTATGCTTGCTGTGTCAGGAAACGGTGGCAGTTTTCAAAGAATATAATTTAAGAAGACATCACCAGACTAAGCATCCTAACTTTGGTCATGATTTGTCCGAAAATGATCGGAAAAAAAGAGCTACTGATATGACTGAAAGGTTGAATAGACAGCAGAATGTTTTTGTAAAGCAATCATCAGCACGTGAGGCTGCAACAGAGGCCAGTTTTGTTCTGTCATACGACATCATTAAGCATAACAAGCCATTTTCAGATGGGGAATTTATAAAGGAATGCATGCTTGACGTTGTTAATATTTTGTGCCCAGAAACCAAATCCAAGTTTGAGAGTGTGGCTTTATCAAGGAAAACTGTTGTGCGCCGTTTGACTGATTTAAGTGAGGATCTATTGCTGCAACTGCAAGAAGCGAGCAATAGATTTTTGTGCTATTCTTTAGCATTAGATGAAAGTACTGATGTAAAGGACACGGCTCAGTTACTGGTGTTTATTCGTGGAGTAGATCGAAGTTTCAATATATTTGAGGAGCTGTTAAGTGTTGAATCACTTAAAGACACAACAACTGGTGAGGATTTATTCCATGCTGTGACAAACTGTATTGAAAGGATCGGACTGTTGTGGAACAAGTTGGTGAGCATAACAACTGATGGAGCTCCAGCCTTAACTGGGAAAAATAAAGGCCTTGTAAAATTGATTGATACCAGAATAAAGGAAAGTCACCCTGATCACTCACTGTTATCTTTCCATCGTATCATTCATCAGGAAAGTTTATGTAAATCTACATTACAGCTCAAACATGTAGTTGATCCAGTTGTACTTGCTATAAACATGATTAGGGCAAGAGGACTCTCCCATAGACAATTCCAAGCTCTACTTGAAGATGTTGAAGCAGAACACATTGATGTATTGTATCACAACAAGGTTCGCTGGTTAAGCATCGGCAAAGTATTGAAAAGGGTGTGGAATCTGAAAAGTGAGATACTTTTGTTTTTTGACATTAAAGGGGTTGCATGTGATTTTGTCACAAAGATGGAATCTAAGGAGTGGAAATATGACTTTATGTTTGCCGTTGATATTTTGGAAATGTTAAATGAGCTAAATGTGAAACTGCAAGGAAAAGGACTTTTGGCCCATGAGTTACACATGCATGTTAAAATATTCCAAACTAAATTGTCTCTGTTTTGTAGACAAATGGAAGCTAAATCATTTTGTCACTTCCCACTGCTTGGAAAGGAAGAAGTACCAGAAAACTGTATTCAAAAGTACATAGCTCAGTGCAATGCTCTGAGACAAGAATTTGAAAAAAGATTCACAGACTTCAGAGACATGGAGCCAAAATTTGATTTACTGGCAACTCCATTCACAGCCGAAGTTGATTCAGTTCCTGTAAACGTTCAGCTGGAACTAATTAACTTGCAAGCTGATGGCACATTGCGAGAAAGATTTAGAACAGTGTCACTTGCAGAATTTTACGGTTCTCTTTCTGATGAAAAATTTAGAAATTTCAAACATTTTGCTGCAACAATGTTATCATTATTTGGCTCAACATACATTTGCGAGCAAACATTCTCATGCTTAACAATCAATAAATATAAAAACAGGTCATTGCTAACTGACTGAAATGGACATGCAATTTTAAGAACTTCAAGCAGTAATTTTGTGCCAAGATTTAAAAAGATTGTTAAAAACTGTGACCAGCTACATATGTCTCACTAAATATGTGTAATGTGCTGCAATGATAGAGACATTATGTTAATAAACATTTATACTTGTACTTTTGAACGTCTTATTATTTAAACATTGAATACAACACATTGTTTTATAATTTTAATTTTTTTTATTTCAGATTTAAAATCCATATATACATGTCTATTAATAGAATGTAATTGAAACATAATTAATATATATTATATTTTATATAATAAAAGCATAATTTGTAGAAGCTGGCCCTTCGCTGGTTACAGACAGAACAATGTGGCCCTCGCTAAAAAAAGTTTGCCCACCCCTGTACTACACGATGGGCCAAAAGTCTTGGTACCTCCTTGTAAAATTATTACAACATATAATGTATGGTAATTTTGATTTCAAAAACTTAATTTGGTTTTAGATCTTATCACCCAATTCAGAATTATTGCTATTTATTGGTCTATTGAGTCCGCTTGTGCTCCATCATTGTCATAATATATGTTGCTTCAACGCCAAGTTCTGTTAGACATATTTCTAAGCATTTAAGGCGTAACTTCGATAAAGCCGTCTGTAACTGCTTGCTTCAACTCATCAGTGTTCGTGTAGCGCTGCTGTGCAACCTTTTTGTGAAGCCCCATAACGAATTGTTACATGTGGTCAGATCGGGACTGAGGGGGCCAGTCAAGTGGAGCTGGCAAGATGGCAGATCCACAACCAATTGAACGACAGGGGAAAAGCTTCGTTAAGATATTACCTTACAGTTATCGCAAAATGAGCAGGCGCCCCATCTTGTTAGAATCAGACATTGCTTTCAATCCCAAGGCTTTGCAGTTGCGGTATAAATCAATTTTCAAGCATGGTTAAGTAATTAATATGATTGACAGATCCATCAAAGAAATATGGTGCAAACAGGTGCTTGCTATTCATTGCTCCCCATACCAATACCGTACATGTGGAAGATGACGGTCCACTTCTTCACAATAACTTATGTTCTGCTTTGACCAAAATACAATATTTTGCGATCGAGAATTACGGCGTATGTTGCATTTATCGCTGAAAATCACTCTTCGTCTTTTTGACACCATCCGAAATTCTTGAAGCATTCTTCTACAGGCGTCACGTCGGCGGTTTAAATCGTCATCTTACAGCTCTTAAATAAACATTGGCCTATATAGAAATCGTTTGAGTTCAATTTTCATGTGCCTTCTTAGAGTGGTGCGTAATAATCCAAACTCTGTTGATAGCTTTCTTGTTGAGTTTTTTGAAGAGTTGCTAATTGCGTTGCCAACCTCATGACATTGAGTTCTTCTTGACTGTGGTCCGCCAGTTTTAGGTTTATCCTTTACGCTCCCGGCGTGGAAAAGTTTGTGTTTCCATTTCAAGAGTGTTTGTTTTGGTAAAAGCTCTTTTCTGAATCGTTGCTGGAAGTCATCCGCACCTATCTCATTGGCTTTCATGTTTGAGGACGTTTATAAATCCATACACTTGCAACAATTCTTTCTTCTAAAGTGTAATCGCTTGTGTCATACATGCTTCAATTTTTAATTACAAAATAATCCCTAAAATTTTTAAAAATGCTGCAAACAAACAAAATTAAGTTTCACAAATGTAATAACTAAATTAGTTTGAAAATACCAAAAACACAACAAATAAAGTTTTTTAAAGAAAATATACTTAACAATAAGTATTGTATTAATTTTAAAAAGGGTTGACAAGACTTTTGACCACCCTGGTTACAGAGCAAAAATTTTCTTTTTTCTATTTGCGTTTACCCCTACAAAACTACTGAGCACACAAACGCCAAACTATGCATGACTGATCACCATGCCAAAGTGAATGTCATAAGGGAGTTAGTGACGTCATAACGACGTCAAATTTAATAAAAAGCGATATTCTGTATTTACATGTGCACGTACGGATGTACAAATGCATGTGTTGATATGTGCTTTAATTCCTTCAGATATAATAAGCATACAAGTACCACACTTGACAAAATGGATTACCTTTCCAGAATGAGTGTCATGAGAGGGTTCGTGGCGTCATCATGAGGTCATGATTAAACATAATTTCTTGTTTAGTTTTCACTTCTTGACATAAGCAAACCTTTTTTTCTCAAAAACGAAAGTCAGGCCCAACTTACAAAAATTTTTATATCTTTGGGGTTTAAATTGATGTCGCAATCAATCCTAGATTGTACAATTTGTTCTCTGTATTTTCTAAAAAACTGATTGTAGAAACGCGATTAAAATCATTTTGGTGAGATATTAACAAAATGGTTTCGCTAAAAAACTCTAAAACAACTTAAGTAAAATTGAAAATGCGAAAACAGATTCTTTTCTTAAGCATTTTATGCCTTCCAAGCATTCTCCTTTTTTGAAAGTTTAAAACTGGCTCTATCATGGTGCTGTCTACTGCCATTACAGTGAATAAAAGCAGCAAAAAAGCTTCTATTCACTGTTATTTTAAAAGCACATTGGTAATACGTGGCCTGTTTAAAAAGGATGATGTATTACAGTATTGACATAGCGTTTGGTCGAAAAACCTACAATTTTAACCCATTTTGGACCATTGTTCCTGTAGAGGAACAGATTATTCGGAAGCTTGAAATACCAGTCGGTTGTTTTGTATCGACGTAATTTTTAGACAGAAACCCAGTTTAATGATCTTACAAACATAAATCAATAAAAGTTTTTCTTTAACTCATTAAATTTCGTTGCAAACGCCCATCGGAAAACAGCCATTTTTCTCTTGTGGAAATCCAAGAGGCACGTAGGATGCAAGCAAACACCACATTCTTGACATTTTTTACAGTGTTTTTATTGCAGTTTGAGCAGCGTTCTTGAGTTTCTCCAATTACGGGGTGGTGCAGACCAACACTAGTGTTTATTAATCTTCTTCCATGAAGGTCCGAGCACGCAAAACTAGTAGCTTTCAACAAGCCACCAACAATGATCAGATAAATTCAAGAAAATCTAAATGCGTGGAAGTTCCCACGGTGACATGGAGCCCTCCACGCAACCACTTCAGCATCTCTATACAGTTAACAAACAACGACCAATACTACTTCTTTGCTTGAATTGTTGGTCTCTATTGGCTTATAAACCTATGAAGCAGATCGACGCCTCCCCTGCCTTGATTGTATTGATAGAAGCAGAATGGTTGAAGACAACTGATCTTTTTCTTTTTACGCTGGCAGTAGCGTTTCAAGATTATGGTTGGCTCTATGTTGCTGAAATTTGAACCAAGGTAAACAACCTTGTTGTCCTTCCATTGCACTGTGGACACGTAATCTTCCGAGAGATGGTCAAAGAAGCCACCCTCCTCTTTTTCAACACTTTTTGATGGTCGCAGAGGGCACTTTATTGTACGGCCTTCCCGCATAGTCCCAAGAGCCTTGAAATTCTTTTCGTGCAAATCTCACAGTAAATGATAAGATGTAAAAAAATTGTCAAAATAAACACAATGACAAGCATGGTTTTCAACTATCAAAAGAATAGCAAACACAACTTGTGGTCCAAGAGGCTTGCTGCTGTTCTTAGTATCACATGCTCCGGTATAAGTCTCAAATTTGTTAAGGGTAGCCATCACTTGATGCCAAAATCCAGTTTTTGTAGCCAAATCTGATCGACTTGCCACGAATGAATATCCTGCTGTGTAAGATAAATGACCTCATCCCGTTGAGACGCATATCACTCCGTTTCGCAACCAATTAGACTACAGATTTCCTCATTGAATAATAATCAAAAAAGTGCAACTGACTCAAGCGGGGCAAGATGAGGGTGGCTGCCAGCTAAGTGCATAACATTTGCTTCTGATATTTCCTTCAGGCTGCTTTTCTTCTTCCAGAGCACTGCCTCCGCATTCTTTCTCTTTTTCTTTGATGGTGATTTGTTTTTTTACTTTGAACTGCTGATACGTCAGAAGTGACTTCGCATTCATCATTATTATGTATCTCTAAAGTTCCTGCAGCATCGTTTGGAAGCAAATCATTTTTATGGCACTCATCTACATCATCTTCCTCTACATCAGTAGCATAAGCATCACCTTGCGCTGGTGGAAAAATAACAATATCTTTCTCTTCACTTTCTGTTGACCCTAAAACGTCGTCAACTGCTTCCTGCAGAGTTAAATATCTTCTGTGTAACTGTTTACTGGTCATCTTTAACAAAAAAATAATTCACTATCAATTCAAAGAAACCCATCCGAAAAATATAAATTTTGCGCAAGGTTTTCAGAGAAAAATAAACACTGGTACTCAGTAACAAAATTTTTATATCAAATGCGTTCTGTAACTTTTCTTTGAGAAAGGAAATGTTTGTTTTGTTTTCTCAGACAGGATTGTGCATTGCTGCGCAGATGTCCTGCTAATAGTTTCGTACGGTAAACCGATAAATGCAAGCCACCTGCAGCCTTGCCGATCTGCAACAGCTGCACTAAATCTGCAGCAGCTTTGCACCCGTATTGGACCATTGTTCCTCTAGAGGAACATCACGTTGCTAGGCAACCAATAGCGGGAGGCAAAATTTTTTCACATTTTTTTCTTAATTAGATCAGCAGTAACCAAATACTAAAAATTTACAAGAAAGTGACTTGTATTTCTGGTAGTGGTCATTAATGGGTTAAAGTACAGCAAAGGGAAATTATAATACTTTTGTGCAGTTATGTCGCAAGCCTGATTGATTTTATCCTCTACGACATATTTAACCAACTGCAGCAAAGTTAAAGAAATTCACAATTTTTACGTTAAATCTTACAGGAAACAATCTTGATAATTTGAATCTTTAGCGCAACACCCTGGTCGATGGATTTGACTTTAAAAACATAACTTGATCTATTGTAATAACTTAATTGTAAGTGATTGACTTTGAGTTGATTTCTATTTCCTTTGCTGCGACGATGACAGAACCGCAATGTACGTGCACCCAGAGAGGTTAGGTCATATAAATACGCCTGCAATTACCGAAAGCCGTCAGCAGTATGCGAAAAATTTAATAGCTTTGCCGGCGTCGTCCGCAAGGGCCCCATCGGTAATGTCAGGGTTAACTAATTTAATTCAGCCGGCAGCGCCGGCTTCATTCATCGGGCACTTGTGTGAAGAATAACCAAATGTTGATGTTTTTTATGCACTTCCATAAGTCATGTACATCTAATGGTGATCATCTTATTCTCTTAATCAAAACTAGTATTGCTCACCAAGAAAGAATGTTGTCATAAAACATCATTAATACTTTCAAATAGTGTAAAAGGAAAGGTTAATGGATATTGATATTGATATATCTCCTACCTTTATTGTGCCATCCCAAATATACAACTAATAACTTTCCTTTTTCTCTGCCATTATAAATACGGCAAATTTGCTTCACAAGTAAATATTTTGAATAGCACGCACGAGCACATTCTAAAACAACAGTTATTACGAAGAAAGTATAAAGATAGTGTCATTACTAAAGCAATTGATAAAGCTAAAATTATGACTAGAGAATCTATATTGTGTTACAAATCGAAAGGAATGATCAAAAGCCGGCCACATTAATTACCACTTTTCATCCCAAGCTACCAAAATTTAGGCAGATTTTCAACAAATATTCGTACATTTGAAAAATCAATGCACACTTGTCAGAATTGTTTGATAAACCACCATCCATTTCATACAGAAGAGGACCAGCGTTACGAAATATGCTTGTGAAAACGACTTTATGCTCTGATGATTGTGACGTTGTACCAGCTGAATTTACAAAGTGCTCCTGACCATATTGCTGAGCATGTAAATATTTCTTTACAACTACCAATTTTAAGTCATCCATTAGTGAATAGTGCTTCAAGATTTTCAAAACCATCAACTGTATTTCTGTTAATGTTATATATTCAATGTCTTGTAAGCAATGCAAGCAGTGATATGTCGATGGACCTAGTCGGAAGTTAAAATATTGTTTCAGTGAACATTTGCGTATCATAAAAAATAGGCGCGTATTAGGCTATTTTCAAGCAAAAACGTTCCCCCTTAATCCAGTTTCACAAATCGATGCTGTTATTGATTTATTTTTATCTTTTCTAAAACTTGGGATTATATTTCATTTAGCTTTGCCCCCATTCCAGACCGCTCTACATTTGAATGAAGATTATTGTTTCGTAGCGATATAAAAAGCCCATAAATTACAAATATGAGTAGTAGGATTTATTATATATGTCTGACAAAAATATAGAGGATGCCAGTAGCTAAGTAGCAATTTTCGGGCGATCTCCTATTAAGAGGGATCTGCCTCCAGCATCACACTAAGGTAAAATAGAAAATTTTGCTCATAAATTTATCACCAACCTCATACGGTACCATACAGCAATCCATTACGTCATGTCAATAACCCGCGACCGGTTTCCACTCTATTGGGTCTCATCAGCCGGGTGCAAAAAAAACTCAATAATAAAAATGCTGAATTAGAACAAATTTGCCATTGGGAGCTAAAATGCAATACACAACAATATGATACAGCAATACTTATACCATGGGGGTCTCATTTAAGGACTTACACTTATGACATGGACAACAAGTCACATCGATAAGCCTTAACAAAGGTGTAGAAACATTGTTGAGACTTTATCATTTTGCAAAAATATAGAGGTGGCTAATTATTAGGTAGCGCTCAATGGCAAATTTGTTCTTATTCAGCATTTTTAATAGTGAGTGTTTTTACACCCGCCTGCTACTGTTCTCACGATATAGGTGTAAACATTGTGACGTCATTTAAGATTATGACGTCGCAATGCGTTACAAAAGGATTCAAGAAAGAAAAAAGCATGCCTAAAAAACAATAGAAAGATTGCATATGACGTCACACATTTCGCGCCAAAAAAACTGGTCAACCAAAAGCTGTAATTTATGCTGGAGAGGTGTAGGGCGAACACCAACTTTTGGGGTTATTTTGAAAACTAATGAAAAATTAATTAAAATTTAGAATGAATTATTGCTAGTTGGATCCTCGGAAACAAATAAATTCGACCAAAAGCAATTTGGTTGAGATTAGGTCTTTTAGTTGGCTAGTGCAAGCTTAGCACAGTGTGCTAATTTTTTAAAAATGCCCCTAAGAGAAGTGCCATCTAACTACCATTTGCTCCTCACTTAAAAATAAACCATACCAATTAGATACCAGTGGATACATTTTAGCAAAAACCACCATTATTTGATCATTATTATCGGTACCGTAAGCTTGCCGGAAAGCTTACTTGTTGTGTCCATGAGCAAGGCATTTAACGGTATAGCAGCCTAGGTAATAGCCCAAACAATTGTTTAAGGAGTAGTTAAGGTCACACAATTACATCTGACATATCAATATGACTGGCCTGCAATCACTATTGACAAAAAATTTCAAAAACTTACTAATTTTATCCAACAATATCTAATCCAGCATATGACAAACAGTACAGAAGTCTGCCCTGTCATTTAGGCTACAGTATAACCTAAGTTTTCAACTTTTTAGAATGCTTATGCCACTAAGTATACTGTATAAGTTACACATTACAATTAACTTAAACTCAGCATTCCCAAACACGCTGATTAATCGAATATGAAACCCTCACAGAAGCTGGCTACAAATAAGCCTGCATGTTTAGCCCATAAAATTAGCCCAACTATTAGCAACAACAAGCAAACCTTTGCACTTCTTATCTTACTTTGACCTTAGATTCATTCCTTAACATCAGTAAAATGACATATTTAACGTTCATTCAATAACTGTCACGTTTACCGATTTGCTTTGCATAAAACGATATCACTCCTATTCAATTCAATGCAAAATCACTCAAAATGGTCAGCCACTTTTTTTGAAAGCGCATTTTGATGACGTTTGATCACGTGCGTGCAACCTTCCTGTTAAATCAACAATCGTTTGTTGTATTTTGATGTGTCATAAAATGCTATAGAATAACATTCAGCAAAATCAAACATTTCTTAAAACGCAATCAATCTAAAAACATTATGGGCTGGTGAGTGTCACGAATAAGGAAATTTGCCTCGTAAGAATTGTTTCACATTTGTGTAAAGTGCAGTGTCATTGTTCGCTTGGCTACTGATTGAGAAAAAGAACTTTTTTTCCTCGCAATTGGATTTGCCGTGAGTACGCCTCTATTACGTCACAATTGTTTATGACATAATACGATTCCAGATTGATCTAGTGATTCTAGCTTCTTCGAAGAATTTCGATAAACGATTACATAACTTGAAATGCTTTTTTTTTCTTTTTTTACGTGATTTCGTTCTAGCGTTTTCTGGATTGTTTTTGTCGGTTTATATACAGTAGATTCCGCTTAATTGGGCGGCTCGTTAATCGGGTCAGCCGTTTAATTGGGCCAAATTGTTAAGAACGAAATCCAATCAAAGATAATGCACTACGTTAAATCCGCATAATCGGGCCACTATTCCGCTTAATTGGGCCACAACTGTAGTCAGACATACATTGGTTTAATTGCAAAACCGCCTTTGTAATGTAATAGAACTCAATATCACAAAGCCAACTATATTATGTAACAATTGAAAAATACAGGCGCAAATTATTTTGTCATTTCATGCCCTTGGACATGGTAATTGTTGAGTTTTGTTGCAAATTGTGTGAAGTCCCAAGCAGAGATGCCGCAAAAAGATTGAACAATTGCTGAAAGGGTTGTTGTCCTAAGAAAAATTGGAGAGCAACCTCTAAACATTAGTCATCGCCAGCTAGCTGAGATAACTGGTGTACCAAAGACAACCCTGGCACAGATACTGCAAGACTTCGGACAATCGGGTCAGCCGCTTAATCGGGCCTAATGGTGCTTATCCCGGTGTGACCCGATTAAGCGGAATCTACTGCATAAGGCGACGGGATTTTTTTTTAGAGTTAGAGAGTAGTTGTAGTTAGTTATCGTGTGAGTGTAGAAAAGCGTGTAGTGGGGAGAAAGAGAGATTAATTGACGGATTAAAGAAGGGTTATTGTTTTTGCGATAATTTATTGTGGATTTCGTTGACCTGGAGAATATTGAACAGTTATTGGTGGACTTAATTTTGGCGGTTTCCTGATTGTGTGGTAAAGTGATTAATTTTGAGATCGTTGAGCGAAGAAGTTTGAAGTCGTGAAGTACTATTTCTGTGAATACAGTATTCTGTTATCAAAGTGGTTTAAGATGTTTTAGTGGAAGCCAACCTTTTGCAAGTTCAATTAAGTTGCAGTCAGACCTAATTATCCGAGCGATTATCATATGTCGCCTCAATTTTAAAACAAAACTTAAGATTGAGATAGAACCGAAAGTTCTATTATTAATGATATTGTCATATATTAAAACGCGACAGTGAGCATGGTCAATACTTGTCACCAAAGTATATCGAGTTCCAGAATTGCATCTTTAGTATTTGATTTTATACAAAAAATTGAACTTTAACAACTGTAATGTAACTTTTTCCCTACCAAAAAGTGTTAACCTCAATAAATACAAGCAAATTTAATACATAAAAGTTGTAATAAGATACTGACAATTAATGTCATTTGAAAGTTAAGGAAATCTGCTTTCCAGCAAAATGTAACTTAAATTAGTCAGGGCTAAGCATTAGTTTGTGATGGCTAATTAAAAATTGGCTGCCACAAATGATGTTCTATTTTTAGGTTAACAATTATTATCCTACTAGACCAAACATATTTGCAATTGTTAGACAAAGTTAGTTGTTTGGTGCACTTTGACTATTTTTCCTCAGAAGCATGGTTCTTTGGTATTATCTGTCTACGTTTTCGGAAAAAAAATCGTCTAAAGGTGAAATCTCTATGCATTTTTGAAACGTAGTCTACCGGTTGAAAACACTAGAATTTTTGGTGGATAGCCTTCACAAAATTGCAATTTCTAGTAAAACTAAGTCCTTTGGTATATTTTGACTGTTTTTTCTAGATAGCAAGGTTTTTTAGCATCGTTCCTTCTCTGACATCTCCTTGCTCTCTCTTCTCTCGCCCTGTCTTGCTCCTGGGAGGTGCTGCAACACATGGGTTCCAATTATGTGTCTTTTTGTTGGGAAAGCATTTGTTTACCGACAGCCTTTTGTACAACATTCACCCAAGGATCACTAAGTTTTAGAGGCATCGCCGTTAAAAAACAAGTAGTGTGGCTGCAGAATAGTTTACAAGTTTAACTGATTTAGGAGAGGTGCGCCCTCTTGCTTTCTGGGATCCGTTCATAAAACCTATCTTTTTCGGTAACCCAGATAAAATTGTCTTTGATGTTACTAAAATAGATCGATTTATAATCCGAAATGAAAACCAAACGCGTAAATCAAATTCTGTTTGTGAGTTACTAGCATCTTTAAAGTATTTCTAAAAATCAAGGCGTGCTGCGTTCCCGCCATACTGCCAACACAGCTGGTTCTAGCACATGAGAAATGTACCATGGCTTTCTCTTTTCTTTTTTTCAATTCAAAAAAAAGATAACGTTTATTGTTCTCTTGTTTTATTTTTTCTTCTTGAACTAGTGATATTGAAACAAAAAGAATGAATGAATAAATGAATGGCCGACTGATAATTATACTTCAACCATTTCATATGTGATGATTCCTCAGTCATGAAATCCTTATGCCTTTATATGCGCATGTGGATTTGAATATCCCATCGGTAGCTGTACTTGTAGTGGTCAAAGTACATTTAGCCACCAAGGGGCCTGTTGCACAAATTCCACACTCTGTCCGTTCGCTAGCCACACTCTATGAACAAAAATTGCTCTTCATAAAATTTGCAATCTCATAGCTGATATGAAAATCTTGCATCAAATTACATTCACGATTGCCATTAATTTAACCCAAAATTGGAAACATTAGCTTGTTTGTTCAAAGTGAGATATAAATATATAATGTTTTGAGAAACCAACCAAAAAAGTAAGTAGAGAGCTGCTGACAGGGTTTTTATTTCCAGGTTGTTTATGAAAACCGGAAAAATTAACGCAATCTCGGGGTCCACGGAAAAAACCGGAAAAGTTAATCGTAACACAAGAAGCAAAATATTTAAAATCAACAGCAGTAGTATATGATATTACTTTCGACCCCTTTTTTGCGGTGGAGCCGCGGTGGCGTTGTGGCGTCCTACGTCATTTCCGAACGTGACTTCCGAACGTGGTGATACGTCATTTCCGAACGTGCGGCTGCGTCATTTCCGAACGTGTTGATACATGAGCTTGAAGTACATTGTAACAGCTTGTAAACACGTGTAACAACTTGTAAATTCATGTAAATCTTGTCAAGACAACTTGAAAACAAATGGTAACCTCCCCAATACAACTTGAAAACAAATGTGAATACAAGTTAAAACAAATGTCAATACAACTTAAACAAATGTCAACACAACTTGAAAAGAAATGTTTATAACAACTTGTAACAACGTGTAACAACTTGTAAACAAATGGCAACACAAAGACAACGTGTAACAACTTGTAAATTACATCTTGAAAACAAATGTCAATACAAGTTAAAACAAATGTCAATACAACTTAAACAAATGTCAACACAACTTGAAAAGAAATGGTTATAGCAGCTTGTAAATACATGACAACTTGAAATTGATTTGTTATATGCACCCCTCTTGAGAATAACCCCACTTCAAAAGTTCTCCAATTAATTTCGCTTTTCAACTCGTTAACGATCTTTTGCCTTATTGTAAACACAGCTATTGTAAAGCGGAAATACCAACTTTTAGGTCGTGACTGAAGCCTTTGATGCTAAATTATCAACAACTTCCTTTCGAGCGTAAGCGTAAGCGTCAATCACGTGTAATCGGTCGCTTCGTGAAATTTTTTTAAAACCTCTGATCGATTTGATCCCCTAGAATGTTGTTTCTTTACTCTTCTATTGGGGGTATTTTCCTTGTTATATTTCTGCAGTTGGTTGGAATTAATCTACATCTATTTCAGTATGTAGGCAATGGATTCAGTCCTATTACAATCTTGGAGAAAGAAAATCTTAAAAATACAGTATAGATGCCAGTGAGATGAAAGACAGGTGTTTCAGGGGAAAGTTTGCATGTTTACCACTAACTGAAAGCATACAGAAAATAATTTACAACCACCAGTTCAAAACTAACAACAGATACAATCTTGGACGAGTGTAGATTTTAGAACTAGGGAAAGATGCAATGTTGGGGAGTATAGATTTTAGAACTAATCGCAGATACAATGCTGGGGAGCATAGATGTAGCTACCAGTATCATGAAAGATAGATGCTTGAGGGAAAAGTTTGCGTGTCTATAACTAGCTGAAAACGTACATAAGAAAATAATTTACAGTTTTTCTAGATCATACAGGTATTTCAATCAAAACATTTACCTTTATTACAGCTAGTCGTTAGTTTTAGAAGAAAATAGCCAACAGTTTTCTAGATTATCAGGTTTGCTGGGGAAAATCACAGGCAGCGACGTTGCTTCCAGAAGAGTGCGGTGGAAGAAACAATATTAAATTTGAGGCAATTTCAAATATATCTTTATCGTTACTTTGCACTATTTAGATTAAAATTTCAGTAGCTTGACCAGACTTTTGGGTAAAATGTACATGTGTTTCACATATGGCAGTGAGGTAGTTACATTTTTATGTTAGTTTCACACTTTCTTGGAAGAGAATTTCAGTAGCTTGACCAGACTTTTGGGTAAAATGTAGATTTGTTTCACATATGACAGTGAGGTAGTTACATTTTATGTTAGTTTCACACTTTCTTGGAAGAAAACTTCAGATTGACCAGACTTTTGGGTAAAATGTACATGTGTTTCACATATGACAGTGAGGTAGTTACATTTGTATGTTCGTTTCACACTTTCTTGGAAGAAAACTTCAGATTGAACAGACCTTTGAGTGAAATGTAGATTTGCTTCACATGTGACAGTGAGGTAGTTACGTTTTTATGTTAGCTTCACACTTTCTTGGAAGAAAACTTCAGATTGACCAGATCTTTGAGTAAAATGTAGAATTGCTTCACATATGTCAGCGAGTTAGTGAAATTTTTAGTACAGCTGTAGAAACATTTTGAAAAGGAAAGGTCAGAACAGTGAATTTTGTTTTAATTCAGCATCACTACTAAATATTATTGAACCAAGAAGATTGAACCTTTATCGTGTTTGGAGACCACTTCAAACTTTTACTTGTAAACATTCACCATGCATCTAATTTACAATACCTTTTCATGCAACTAGAAAACAAAAATTGCATCTTATTATAACACTGTTTTAAGTAAAAACTATCAAATTTTCCGCCAATATAAAATTTTTTCAAAGTCAGCTAAGCTTACTATCAGTAGAATCTGACTCAAACGGAAACATAAACATCACGTCAGCAAACCTTTAATCAACCACACCCGATGTAGAACTTCAAAAATGGTTTACTATCAACCCCAGCATATTCATCTGTTCTTCAGTCTTTTTGTCAATAATTTTCTGACCACACATGGCTCTCACCATAACTTTCTCCGTTCTCTTTAAAATTGCGTTTTGATTTTCTTTTAAACACCATACCTCACTTAAATCACTACTGCTTACATTGTAAAACCGAAAAGATTTATCTTTAACTGTGCGCAAATCGTAAAACATTCACCTTAAATTCACATTCATTTTCATACAACTAGAAACCAAAATTGTATCCTATCATCACACTGTTTAAAGATTTTTCCGAAATTTAGCAACTTTTAAACTTATTAACACGAAATTTTTACTACCTTCAAAGTCTACTTAGTTCACCTACATAGAAATAAGCACAACTTTTCACATTATTCGTAGGACATTACCATAAAATTCATGGTTTTCACAGTCTACTTAGTTCATCTACATAGAAATAAGCACAACTTTTCAGGACATTAACATAAAATTCATGTTTTCACAGCTTACCTAGCTCACCTACGTAGAAATAAGCACGACTTTTCACATTATTCGTAGGATATTACCATAAAATTCATGGTTTTCACAGTCTACTTAGTTCATCTACATAGAAATAAGCACAACTTTTCAGGACATTAACATAAAATTCATGTTTTCACAGCTTACCTAGCTCACCTACGTAGAAATAAGCACGACTTTTCACATTATTCGTAGGATATTACCATAAAATTCATGGTTTTCACAGTCTACCTAGTTCATCTACATAGCAATAAACACAACTTTTAACGTTATTTCAAGGATATTAACATAAAATTCATGGTTTTCACAGTTTACCTAGCTTATCTACATAGCAATAAACACAACTTTTAACATTATTCGTAGGACATTACCATAAAATTCATGGTTTTCACAGTCTACCTAGTTCATCTACATAGAAATAAGCACAACTTTTAGCATTTTTGTAGAACATCAGTAAAACAAAACACAAAAATTATGCTTTATTTTTATCAAACTCAGTGTTTTCCATCTACTACATTATTGATGAATGAAAAATCAACTGTATCCAATTCTTTAACTTTTCATTGTTTGCTAAAAACCACAAATAGAAAGCTTCAAAACCAATCTGACTTTGTGCTATCACCAATCTAAAACTCATTGCTTTAACAAAAATTTTCAACTTAACCGTTAATACGTATGCATTGTGGCAGGACGTCTTAGCTGATCAAAGACTTTTGTTTCGTACAAATAAACTCTTGCACTAAGTTTTGATCTATTTGAAACCATTATTTGTAATTCACAACTTTCAACTCGCAGCGTATTGTCTCCTGTATAGATAAATCAAGAATTTTACCTAAATCCTCGCAAAACTACATTAACTGATATCCATCACACACTTGTTATACGTAATCACTGCTACACTCGTTTTCAATTGCAGATTAGACCAAGTTGATTCATTACAAAATCTCTTACTATCTATTATCAAACAACTTCAATGCTGTTGTATTAGGTATAACCCACACGTCATAAATTAGTTACAAAATTTTAAATCTGAGCTTACAAAACCAACTGCTAAACGTTTTTCTACTAGCTTTCTCAAATCTAATATTCTGTTAGAAGCGAACAAACTCTCATAGTAGCATCCAACATAAACTTACAGTTGTCTTTCTCAGTGACCTCATTAGTAATTGCTGTGACCAACACACAAAAGTTTTGAATGTGAAAGTCTTGGCCAACTTTCTCACAAGCCACTTTCCATCCTTAAAACAAACAAATTTTCCTCACAACTGTTTCAATGCTTTTAACACCTCAAAATCTAAACGTATAAAATATTTTCTGAACTTTACCTTCATATCTTCACCGAGTATTGACTCGCATAAAAATCATGACCCGCTATTCTCAAATTTCATTCACGTTTTTAATCAAACTCGCAATTTGATAACTTCTAAACTCATTCATTTGCATAACAGACCTTTCAAACTTATCGTTTATTTTCAAGAAACCCACAATTTCTGATATTGCTATACATGACTCTGAAGCGTAAATAATTCTTATTTCTCAACCTATCAAAATTATATAGCCTCGTTCTGATCGATTCGTTTTTGGTTTATTGTTTTGCTCTTACTTATTTCATCATCTTGATATTGATTTATTCAACAAAATATTTGCCATTAATCGCTGTAAAATCTCTTCTCCTCTATCCAAGATTAAACTTGCACCATTTCAAAACTTTTCATGATCTACCAACAAGAAAAACTCAGACTAATCACTGCCAACAGACATACACTCTGCACATACTAACAAATTTGCATCAAATTACTTTAAAAATTACCAGTTTAAGTACAAATCTGCACAGTACGGTTTATTCTTTCCAATCAAAATTACTATTTGTAACACTATTTCGTTGTGATTATGATAAAAGTGCAATCCATATAAATTTCTTTACCAACATGCAACTTTAAAGCTATTTTCATTACATCCACCAAGCTTCAAGTTTAAATTTCTAACACTGTTACATGTAATTGATATGCAAAATATCTAAGTTATATTCAATCATCGTTTAATTTTCTCATCGAATTTACTTTTACCCTACACCTCATTGCGCGACAAAAGAATTTAATTTCGCCTAATTTACACCAACGTCAATACACATGAATTCATATCAAAATTTTATAAATCTACCTATATTCTTCGGTTGAAATGTGGTTGGAGACTTTAAAATTTCTAATAACTTTTTTAGATTTATTCACTTGTTAAGATTCTCACCAAAAATTAAGCTCACAACGTTGGGACAATTGGACAATAAAAGATTTTTTATCTGATGTCTTCATGAAATATTGAAGTTGAAGACCGCTTGCAACAAACCAAAACCATAACGCTTCAGTTAATGTCATCACCACACTCATACAAAATAAATGCCCAAACCCGGGATTGAACCGGAGACCTTTAGATCTTCAGTCTAACGCTCTTCCAACTGAGCTATCGAGGCAGTAATGACCAGTACAGGGCTCGAACCGGCGACATTAACACGACACTATAACCGACTGAGCTAACTGGCCACTTGTTAAAGACCCAGAAATTTCTCTATTAAGTGAAGCAACTGTATTTGATGTTATGAAGAATTCTGCATTTAACGTCTGTAAAAAATAATGATTTTAAAATTTTCCTGAAAATGTATTGCAGATTTACCCAATTACAGTGCTTCACAACAAGTCTCCAATTTCAAAATCACAACCAAAACATTTCGCTGCTTTCTTACTGTATTTTCACTCAGATTTTCTAGAGAGGTCGCTGACTAATACTTTTTAGTTAAAAATCTTCATGTAGTTGGAGACTTTAACATTTCTTTTAGATTTAGTCACTTGTTAAAATTCTCACCAAATATTGAACACGTTGAGACAGCAAAATATTTTTATCTGACACCCTTGTGAAATATTTCAGTTGAAGACCACTAAGCTACACTGTGCGCTCAATGTACCGGTTTTCGATTTTACCACAAAACAGATCAGTGGTCAATGAGCAGACTAATATTTTTCAATCTTCACGCATTTTTGCATTATTTTCTGCATCACACAATACTTTTGCTGTATGTTTATTCAAAAAATTCTATCTTGTAGTGTTTTCAAACTTAAATTTCTTTACTGTGCATTTACCTCACCACATATCTCTGTACATATCAGTAAATCAAGACTAATATTTGACACTACAGATTACCGAAACAACATCAATTATAGTACAAGTTATTTTATGCAACTAAAAATCAAAATAACTTTTTGTGGTGGGTTCTATACGGTGTACCAGCTGCAAACTTATAGGAATGAATGAATCTTATATCGCCACTACACCTAATTTCAAAAACCATCTGTCTTCAATCCACACCTAAATCATTCTATTACTACTTTTCATCTCCTATTTTGTTTTATTTGCAGTACAAATTGATATCTTTCTAGTGATTATCTCTAGCATATTGTTGCATAACATCCAGGTTACCTCAATTTTGTGTATGAGAAAACTTCCTAGTTTACAACTCGTGGCTATTAATCTAAGAGTAATAACTTTACCTTGACAGATATTGTTCTTACAACTGAGAAAGTAACTTTTCACTAAACTTTTGAGAGCATTCTACAAAGTTGATTGGGGTTATCACATGATGTATGTTTGCTAAAAAGAGCTTAAAACTGTTGTTATTGCAAGTGACTTAATAAATAACAAACATCCACAATTTCAAATGTTTTGCTTTTGCAAAGACCTTTTTAAGAATTAAAATCTGTAAATGCGATGCAATAATTTCAAACAATCCACATAAGATATACAATGTGTCCAAAAAGTTGGTACCATTCAAAAGTTTTATGTATTTTTTATTGTTTTTTCACAAAAAGTCACTACGATTCAAAAACTTTATATATTTTCTTAGTGGTCTTCAACTGAAATATTTCACAAGGGTGTCAGATAAAAATATTTTGCTGTCTCAACGTGTTCAATATTTGGTGAGAATTTTAACAAGTGACTAAATCTAAAAGAAATGTTAAAGTCTCCAACTACATGAAGATTTTTAACTAAAAAGTATTAGTCAGCGACCTCTCTAGAAAATCTGAGTGAAAATACAGTAAGAAAGCAGCGAAATGTTTTGGTTGTGATTTTGAAATTGGAGACTTGTTGTGAAGCACTGTAATTGGGTAAATCTGCAATACATTTTCAGGAAAATTTTAAAATCATTATTTTTTACAGACGTTAAATGCAGAATTCTTCATAACATCAAATACAGTTGCTTCACTTAATAGAGAAATTTCTGGGTCTTTAACAAGTGGCCAGTTAGCTCAGTCGGTTATAGTGTCGTGTTAATGTCGCCGGTTCGAGCCCTGTACTGGTCATTACTGCCTCGATAGCTCAGTTGGAAGAGCGTTAGACTGAAGATCTAAAGGTCTCCGGTTCAATCCGGGTTTGGGCATTTATTTTGTATGAGTGTGGTGATGACATTAACTGAAGCGTTATGGTTTTGGTTTGTTGCAAGCGGTCTTCAACTTCAATATTTCATGAAGACATCAGATAAAAAATCTTTTATTGTCCAATTGTCCCAACGTTGTGAGCTTAATTTTTGGTGAGAATCTTAACAAGTGAATAAATCTAAAAAAGTTATTAGAAATTTTAAAGTCTCCAACCACATTTCAACCGAAGAATATAGGTAGATTTATAAAATTTTGATATGAATTCATGTGTATTGACGTTGGTGTAAATTAGGCGAAATTAAATTCTTTTGTCGCGCAATGAGGTGTAGGGTAAAAGTAAATTCGATGAGAAAATTAAACGATGATTGAATATAACTTAGATATTTTGCATATCAATTACATGTAACAGTGTTAGAAATTTAAACTTGAAGCTTGGTGGATGTAATGAAAATAGCTTTAAAGTTGCATGTTGGTAAAGAAATTTATATGGATTGCACTTTTATCATAATCACAACGAAATAGTGTTACAAATAGTAATTTTGATTGGAAAGAATAAACCGTACTGTGCAGATTTGTACTTAAACTGGTAATTTTTAAAGTAATTTGATGCAAATTTGTTAGTATGTGCAGAGTGTATGTCTGTTGGCAGTGATTAGTCTGAGTTTTTCTTGTTGGTAGATCATGAAAAGTTTTGAAATGGTGCAAGTTTAATCTTGGATAGAGGAGAAGAGATTTTACAGCGATTAATGGCAAATATTTTGTTGAATAAATCAATATCAAGATGATGAAATAAGTAAGAGCAAAACAATAAACCAAAAACGAATCGATCAGAACGAGGCTATATAATTTTGATAGGTTGAGAAATAAGAATTATTTACGCTTCAGAGTCATGTATAGCAATATCAGAAATTGTGGGTTTCTTGAAAATAAACGATAAGTTTGAAAGGTCTGTTATGCAAATGAATGAGTTTAGAAGTTATCAAATTGCGAGTTTGATTAAAAACGTGAATGAAATTTGAGAATAGCGGGTCATGATTTTTATGCGAGTCAATACTCGGTGAAGATATGAAGGTAAAGTTCAGAAAATATTTTATACGTTTAGATTTTGAGGTGTTAAAAGCATTGAAACAGTTGTGAGGAAAATTTGTTTGTTTTAAGGATGGAAAGTGGCTTGTGAGAAAGTTGGCCAAGACTTTCACATTCAAAACTTTTGTGTGTTGGTCACAGCAATTACTAATGAGGTCACTGAGAAAGACAACTGTAAGTTTATGTTGGATGCTACTATGAGAGTTTGTTCGCTTCTAACAGAATATTAGATTTGAGAAAGCTAGTAGAAAAACGTTTAGCAGTTGGTTTTGTAAGCTCAGATTTAAAATTTTGTAACTAATTTATGACGTGTGGGTTATACCTAATACAACAGCATTGAAGTTGTTTGATAATAGATAGTAAGAGATTTTGTAATGAATCAACTTGGTCTAATCTGCAATTGAAAACGAGTGTAGCAGTGATTACGTATAACAAGTGTGTGATGGATATCAGTTAATGTAGTTTTGCGAGGATTTAGGTAAAATTCTTGATTTATCTATACAGGAGACAATACGCTGCGAGTTGAAAGTTGTGAATTACAAATAATGGTTTCAAATAGATCAAAACTTAGTGCAAGAGTTTATTTGTACGAAACAAAAGTCTTTGATCAGCTAAGACGTCCTGCCACAATGCATACGTATTAACGGTTAAGTTGAAAATTTTTGTTAAAGCAATGAGTTTTAGATTGGTGATAGCACAAAGTCAGATTGGTTTTGAAGCTTTCTATTTGTGGTTTTTAGCAAACAATGAAAAGTTAAAGAATTGGATACAGTTGATTTTTCATTCATCAATAATGTAGTAGATGGAAAACACTGAGTTTGATAAAAATAAAGCATAATTTTTGTGTTTTGTTTTACTGATGTTCTACAAAAATGCTAAAAGTTGTGCTTATTTCTATGTAGATGAACTAGGTAGACTGTGAAAACCATGAATTTTATGGTAATGTCCTACGAATAATGTTAAAAGTTGTGTTTATTGCTATGTAGATAAGCTAGGTAAACTGTGAAAACCATGAATTTTATGTTAATATCCTTGAAATAACGTTAAAAGTTGTGTTTATTGCTATGTAGATGAACTAGGTAGACTGTGAAAACCATGAATTTTATGGTAATATCCTACGAATAATGTGAAAAGTCGTGCTTATTTCTACGTAGGTGAGCTAGGTAAGCTGTGAAAACATGAATTTTATGTTAATGTCCTGAAAAGTTGTGCTTATTTCTATGTAGATGAACTAAGTAGACTGTGAAAACCATGAATTTTATGGTAATATCCTACGAATAATGTGAAAAGTCGTGCTTATTTCTACGTAGGTGAGCTAGGTAAGCTGTGAAAACATGAATTTTATGT